>JAHWXV010794457.1:0-14011 GCA_024586415.1 Phrixothrix hirtus
TGTTGGATGAATGTAGGTTTCATCTAAATATATTACCGGCCTTTTCTTATCACCTAATTTTTCATTTTCTCTTAACTTTCTTAAGTATCTAGAACGCCAAACTACAATATCATCTCTTTCCATTATTAATTTAGTTTTATTATGACACTTCTTGTATCGAAAGCTCAACCGTAATAAGTATTTACGCAAAGTTTCTCATCCTCCTGTGTACTTAACTTTCTCTTGCATTTTTTCATCCAGCATCTTTAACGTTGGCACTT
This sequence comes from Phrixothrix hirtus, assembly GCA_024586415.1. NCBI lineage: Eukaryota > Metazoa > Arthropoda > Insecta > Coleoptera > Phengodidae > Phrixothrix > Phrixothrix hirtus. The sequence continues at coordinate 261 of JAHWXV010794457.1, forward strand.
TACGATCAACAGTATAAATTTCATATACACTTCTTCTTAATACACCTTAATCGAAATTATCTAAATCAGTTTTAACCGAAGCTGGAGTTAGATGTTTCTTTTTTGGAGATTCCAACAAGGAACTAGTACTTGCCATTTTAGATTCTAACCAAATCTTCTTTATGAAACTGACTGACTTTCTTGTTGCTGTGGCAGCTAGTTCAGTGGCTTTTTTTAATGGAAAAGTCCACTGGCCATTGTACTTTTATTTGTCGCAGAAATTGATAACATTATGAATAATATTTCTTGCTTCTGAGCTAACAAGTTTACGTTTACTCATGAGTACCAATTGTAAGCTACAAATGAAAGAAAACTTTAATTAATTTTGTTACAGTTATACTCGTAATTTAAAAAAATAAGTATAAAATTATTGACATTTCGATATTCATAACCTCAAATCCCACAACTTGCTGGAAAAATTATATAACTACAAAATAGAAATACTTACATGAGAATTACCATTTAAATGGCTAGTAGTGTCTTGAAAAAGACGATTTTCTGCAGAAAATAGATACTATCAAAGGAATTATAATATGAAATCCCCAAACACGCCAGATTTTGTCGTTTACTATACAAAACTAAAATGTCGCTTCTGATTGGTTCATGCTGTTTGTTATTGAAATTAGTTCGCATATTTTGCAGGATTTTTCTGAACTTGATGCTACTGTAACTATGATGTTTCATGTGGTGAGTTTAATTTTATAATTTATTAACTTAATTATATGCAAGAGGAAAACTTGCAGCAGTGGCATAGGTACATTACATGCCTCCCACTTCTTATGAAGGAAGTAATACATGTTGCGGCCTTAAGTTCTGTTTGCATGCTGCTATTGGGTTTAGGTGGAGGATTTGTCTAGATGGTAACTGGTATAATTGCCTGGGTTTGCCTCGGTGATGGCGGCATCATGTTATGGCTGGAGCAACCAGGCCAAGCTGAGTGTTGTATTGGCAGCTGGTTATGGCTGGGTTTCTGGCTGTTCATGGACAGGTTCAGTTCTAGAGGCTTGGTTGGTTTTGAAACTGACCTTGTTTAAATTGTTTGCCAGGGAGGACATGGCTGCCAGGGATAGTGCTGGAAGTTGGGCATAGCCTTTTAGGTGTTTCGGTGCCTCTGGAGGGATTAGAAGGGCTGGAGATGTTGGCATGTTGTCTTGGATGGTACTACAGGCTCTTTTAACGACATCTGGAGATCTTACAGGTACCTTAAACAATTTATTATTTTGTGGAAATTTGCCATTTAATTTTAAATTAGTTTCAGGTAGAAGTGGTGGCAAGAAAAGGTTGGCTCTTGCGTTAATGGAGGATGGTGCTAGCAATGGAAAAATTGAATCTGGTTCTGGCCATAATTATAAGAAAAGTGAAGCGGATTGTGCAGACAGAGATAGAAGCTCGATAAGTGGATTCACTAGATTTAATGACAGAATTGATTCAGGTGCAACCTCGGTTGACTTGTCGATACCAGAGTGACTGGTGGCTTTTGTGACAGAGTAACACTAGTTACATCTTTCTGTAAGACTAGGAGGTCCCTTTGTGCCCAAATGCACAATTTTTGTGATGGAAATTTTTGGAAGGATTTTAACGAGCAGTTTTTGATGGCATCTGCTGCGGAGCTCAATGGATAGATCAATGTGGCAATGGTGGAATTCAAAGTGGACAGTGAAAGCCTTTCTTTTGAGCTATCATCTTCTTAAATCAGATCACGGTAAGTATGTTTTGTGTCGCTTGAGCATTTTTTAAAAAATCTTGATTGTTTGACTTTCACATTTTAATGTTCCTTTGTTGTTTTTTAGATTTTCTGCTGCATTTGGACAAACTTTTGTGCCGAGATTGGCCGAAACTGGATCATTCAAATTTTCAATGTCGGATTTCTGGTGCAAACGGATGCTTATTGTTGGCAAAGGCATAGAATACTTTTGAGATGCTGCTTTGTGCCCTTGTGTCTCTCGATATATAGCGCCTAACCATTGCTGCCAGTTATCTGCTGGTCTATGCTATATGGAGGCCTGACTGAAATTATTCCGAGAGGACATCACTGCTTTCGGTTGTGCTGACCATTTCCCAGCAACCTGCATCTGCTATCTTGGGGCATGATGTTTGGTTTTCCATACCATGAACAGAAGATTATGGGACTGGCATAGCAGTGATTTCGTCTATGGCCTTGGTTGCCACAGCAGAAACATACCTCATTTTGATTGTATGCAACAAGTGAGTTCATAGGCTTTGTTTGTACCTTCTCTTCAATGGTATTGTTTTTAGGAGGTTGGACTGTAGCTGTTACTTGCTTCTACTTCTTAGCATTGTAGGCTGTCTCAGTTATATAAGCCTGGTTTACACTGGGAGGTGCCTTAAACGTTTTGGTTTGGGATGTAAGTATCTCATATTCTTCATTCATTCTAATGAGTTCTGAAAAACTGTTAAAATCCCTACGCCTCACATAAGTTTTATAATCGGGCCTTAAATTTACATAGATATATTCTAATGCATTATTAGCATCAATTCCACCATGTCAACATATCAAGATTTGTATTGCAGTTATGTTCCCCTAGTTATGTTCAGTTTGACCTTACATATGTAGTCTAATCGCCTCTTCAAGTCTGAAAAAGTACCTAGTGGGTACATTAAATATCTTAAAATCCTGTACAAAATCTTGTCATGTCTCCCATTGTGGCTTGTTGTTTCTGTACCAAAGTAAAACTTTAGCATTTAAAAGCTCTGTCAGTGCAGGCAATAGTTCTACATCTATTACTTCATAACAATCCCGTAACTCTTTGACGCATTCCAAGAAGGACATGGTATCCGACTGGCCATCAAAGTTTAAATTCCATCTGTGTACAGCATTGAAAATTAAACTACGGGGGGATAAATATAAGGATTCCATCACGGATTCATCCATATTCATATTCGAAAGTGATGCTTGCGGGTTGATGATTTTTGAATAAAAAGTTTATTTACAAATGGTCTTACCCTTGGGCACCACAATCAAAAGATTGACAGTATCTCAGGCACACAACTGTTGGCTATGTTTCCCGAAACTATAATTGTATGCTTCTGGATACTTGACAGTTGCTGGGTTCTATGAGTCCCTTCTCGATGCGTCAAATTATGTAAGCTTCTGGACACAGTCCCTAGGATCGAAATAAGCCCCTGTTCATTGTGCCTAATTGTGATGTGCATTTACTTTAACACCATTACGAATACTGCAAGTTAACTCTTGGGTCAGAGTTTGGGGTCAAGGACTGTACTTGGTTACTTCGGAAACTATTTACTTAAAACTTATTTTAATTATGTACAATATTGACAAGGATTCTTGCCAGTCTGAATTCGGTGCATTAGAATCGTGTTTACTTATGTTTGTTAACCACTTTTAGTATTGTACATACTGTATAGGTATTTGTGTCATGATTCTTGTTATAGTTTAGCTTAAACAACCCTTTTATTTTAATTTAGTTGTCATTAATTATTAATGAACAATATTGGTGGTTCGTTATTGTTTGTAAATGGGCGTACACCTTTCAAAAATGTACTTTACTTTTATTCTACTCAGCCTGTTTGAATTTATTTTTAATTACAAATATTTGAATGCTATTTACTTTGAGCAGTATGCATACTTCACCATTTATAAACCCTTATTTTGCAACTATTTATATGTTCAGTGGTTATATTATATTAATAATATAATCCTTTGATTATCATAATATTTATGTATTTAGAAATAACACATTTTAACAAAAGGCTTTTAATCAACAAATAAATTAAATTATACAGATTCTTTTGCATTACTTTAAGTATTAACCCTTAAATTAGTTGACGGGCGATCTGTTTACGTTTTTTGAATATAGATGGCATATTATTGCCTATTATGATCAATATTTACAGTTAATTTAAATGATTTTGATGTTTGTAGATCTCAAAATGGCATTCGTATTCTTGCATTGTGCAGTTCATTTTAATAGTTTCAACTATGTGTTTAGCGTGGTTGAACATTAATTTAGGTAATTCTCATTTAATGTTAAATCGTTCATAATTAAACTGAGTTAGTTTAGTGGTGCAGAGCCAACATGCATATCTGGATACATAGTTCACAGCAGCAAGCGGATACCCTGGCCTCAGAGTGGATATCTGCATCAAACTTTAGGGAAGCATCAAAATGTTTCTAAGCACTTTGGTAAGTGTTTATCATTAACAATCCTTGACTAAACGAGAATAGTATTTTGCCAAATTTGTTAACTGAATTCGGAACTGAACAACGCAGGTAAACGATCCTGGAAATCAGTACCTTTAAATGCTGGCAGATCGTTTTGTTCCTGCTAGTTTTCGGAGCACTACAATCTGTAGCAAAAGTTCTGTTTCCTTATTTTAAATTTTAATTTATGCAATATAAATGGAATTTTACAGATTTATTGACCAATAATTCATATGATTAAAATCACCACTCTTTTATGGGGTAGATTTAAGTTATGTTCCTTGGTTGAAATTGAAATTGTTGTACAAGCATTGGCGGAAATTGTTTTAATATCTCTCGGTCGAGATGTTTAACCAATGAAGGCGAAAACTTCTCTCTATGAAAATCCAGCTTTGAATACGTGTTTATATATCAAATGGCCATCATCAAATTCAAGGTGAAATAATTTTTTTTTGGTTTAAATCTCTTAATTACAATATTTTACAATAAATTAATATAGCATTACATGTGTACTTTTAATGTTTGTGAAGCAGTAAAAATGTTATTAAGTGAACTACTTACATACACTTAAAAATAACAAAAATAATTATACAGGACTAATTACATTAATTAACAAGATTAGAAGTTATGGGAAAAATGTAGGATGATATTACAGATAGAATTTTAACTGAATGAGTTACATTTCATTTAATATAAAGCAATTAAATTAACTTAATTAATGTGAAATTTTCCATAAATACACAAAACTAATATACCCTTATCTAATCTACCTAAACCACTAATGTTGTTTGTGTATATAATGTTCAAATCCCTTGACATAAATAAAATAACGTTGACTAAGGTGAAGAATCTTGAACTGTTGTGATTAAAATAACATATAATAAAGTTGAGGTATTCTGAATCCTATGCCTAATTAGTACAAAGGTAATTAAAAGCAAGTAAATAAATTAATACGTTAATCGGTAATTATGAAAAATAATAATTAGAAGCTAAATAAATAAATATGATAAACAGTTGTTAAGAAGCTTGGCAATTAGATAAATGATAATTAACTGGATATTTGTACAGGGTGTTTTGTTAGTTTAGGCCTAACAAAATGATTTCAAATAAATAAAATGAATACAATTAATGTAGCTGTGTTGATCACGTGGTGAGTTTAGCCTTATAATTTATTAACTTAATTATATGCAAGTGGAAAACTCGCAGCGGCGACATAGGTACATTACAATCTAGTTTGAATTTTTTAATTACCTTTGGTTATATCCTACTCACAAAAATGGAGGTCTATGCACTCCCTTTATTATTATAATTTCAATCTAAGTGAACTTTAATTTTCTGAACGAATCACCACTTGAATGGCTCCCCCAATTAACGGCAAGTAGCTAATTTATCTGCCCAAAATTGTCTAATTGTACCAAAAATTTATTTTGAAATGCTATCATTCAAACTTGGCTCCAAGTTCAACTTCACTATGCTTTAATTAATTTTAATTAACGATTTGTTTCAGAAACTTTTAGGAGTTATACAGTTCTTTCATGGCTACCTACAAAATATTAAGTTGATTGACATTTTCTGCGTCTGGCTTCAATCTACATTTAATAGATGCAGTAGCACCTGCCTGATCACAACTCCAGACTTGCCCCATGGAAATTCTTCCAGAGCTAGCATACATACCTAGGACATAATACCTTATTCAATCCTCTTGTTTGTGCAATTCTGCATGCAACAATGGAATAAATTCAATATCTTCCAAACTAAATATCTGAAAAAATTCTGCATAAATGTCAATTTTGTTTCTTAATTTCATATATTTTCTTGTATTTAATATAATTTTAACACCATTACTCTTCAAGTAATGATGTCATCATCATATTTTTTAAATAGAATATGCTTTATATTTTACCATTTTTGGATTCTATTTGAAAAAACTTTCAAAAATGTATCATTTGTATGATCTAAAGTTGTTTACTTGAGAGATTCGAGCATTTAAAGTTAGAAATTTGAGTAACATTTCATTACGTTTTTGATCAAGTAGTTTACCTCTTAAATGATGATAACATCAATGACAGTTGATCACTAAAATTTTATTGTCATGTTTAATGTTTCTATTGATTATTAGCATTTATTTTCACATAAATAATGTGTTTTTCTGTCAAAGAAGGAACTGAAATTTTTATGATGATTGGATATGGTGATAGGACTTGTGCGTAAGAAGAAGTGTGTAATTTTATTTAATAATAAATATCCATAGAGACCAGATATAAATCAATGAACAGTAAGAAAAATTTAAAAAAAGTTTAGAGAATTTGGTACTGTAGAAGATTTATCAAAAATGATTGTACAGTTGTTGAAAATGACACCAAATTAAACATTTTTCTTTCTATGGAAGATAATCCACACAGCAGCGTTCATCAAATTGATCAAGATCAGGATAAACTGTTTACAACTATACACAAAATACATAAACATGAAAAGTGGCATCCTTTTAAAATAATCCTGTACAGGAATTAAGTGATGCTGATGATCCTGATCTAAGAATAGAATTTTGTGAACAAATGATGACTTTGTGTAATAATGATCTTTCCTTGGTAAAAAATATAATTTTTTTGGACAAATGCACTTTTACTTTAAAAGGTAATGCCAATCGGCAAAATTGTAGATACTGGGCTAAAGAAAATCCTAAATGGATGCAAGAAGATTATGCTCAATCTTCATAGAAAGTTAATGTTAGGGTGGGAATTGTTAGAAACAAAATCATTGGATCATATATTTTTGATGGCAATGTAAATGGACTAGTATATTTAACCTTTCTAATGAATCATCTTGTGCCAATCTTAACGAATCTATTCCCAATAGAAATAACCCAGGAAATGCTGACGAAAGTTTATGGTATCACCAGGATGGTGCATCTTCTTATATTTCAGCAAATGTTTGAAGATATCTTGATCAAGTTTTCCCACAAAGGTGGAATGGTAGATGTGGACCTATTGAGTGACCCCCGGAGATCACCAGATCTCATTCCTTTAAATTTTTTCTCTGGGGTCACTTAAAAAATGTGGTTTATAAACCAAGCCCAATAATATTGACGAACTGCAGCACAAAATTACAATAGAAATAAATAACATAAATAACAAGAGTTTATTTATTATTTGTGTTACTGTCAGGCAGAGGGAGGACTGTAACTTGAACGTTTGTTATAATTGTTTACAACATTGTTTAATTAATAATTAAAAGAAATTGTTGATGCTTTTTATTCAAATTATTGATTTTAACATGCTACCAAGTTTACGCAAATTTCTAATTTTAAATGCTCATATCTCTCAAGTTAACTGCTTTAGATCATACAAATGATACATTTTTGAAAACCTTTTTCAAATAGAATCCAAAAATGGAAAAATATACAATGTATTCCATTTAAAAAATATGATGATGCATCATTATTAGAAGAGTAATGGCATTAAAATTATATTAAATACAAAAAAATATGCGAAATTAAAAAAAAAGTTGACATCTCCGTGGATCTTTTTCAGACACATTTAATTTGGAAGATATTGAATTTATTCCATACTTTAGGTACACAGTGTATATTAACAGTTAGGAATTAATTATGGAACTTGATCATAACAAGGACAAAATTTAATTAAAAGAATATTATAAAATGCTTTATAACGAGAAAACCACTTTAACAACAAAAGGAGATCTTTTTTGTTTAAACTTTATAATAATACTATCATGTTTTTACAAACAACATTTGTTTTGTTTTGTTTTGTCGCTAAAGTATCAGAATGTGGAAATTCTCTGTGCCCATATGGCTTCAATTATTATGGTCATTTTGCCATGACTACTAGAATGTAGCTGAATTTAGAAGTGTTCCAACTTATAGTAGGAATTTGTAATGTAGGTACCAAACATCATGTTGAAAAAGAACTTTTGATTTTTCTTTCTTATACAAAAGGAATGGATGTTGTAAGTATTTCTTCAACTGAAAGTGTTGAAGGAACTTTTGTGCTTTGGGCACAGAAGCAAACATGTTAGGTAATTGCTGAACTATGAACACTGAAATTTGTAAATATTTTACAGTTCATTACAGATTATAACAAAGTGCTAGTGCTTATGAATAGGCTTTTTTGAAAGCTAATACCTCATTTTATGTTCAATTTATTTCATCAATAAAACAGTTTCTTATATATCAAGATGTTGAGTTAGATGATACTATTTTCTGCATTCACATCTCAATTATTAACTACAAATAATATTTCATGTTTCATTTCTATTTTCTAATTTGTAATTACCATCTGGAAAGAAATTCATATTATTTGTTACATCTGACAAGGCTTTCATATATGTTTTCATATCATTATAAAAATTGTTAATATTTAAAAATTTGAAAATTCAAGTTTACGCCCACTAAAAATATGACGGGTTTTTGAAATTACCAATTTACAAAAGTGATAGGGACTAAAATGATTCTACTGAACAATGATAAAAGTTTTGATCAGTGGCACATATAACTGATGTTTGTTGATATTTAGCATTACTAAATTAAAAGCGCAACATCAGTCAGTATGTGTGTCATTATGTACACAATTGCAACCAAAATTTTCCAAAAAACAAAAATATACTGATTTAAAACCTGTGTTTCAAATTACCCCTTCTCTCTTGAGATTAGCCCAGCAGTTATTCATTTTGGATGTTTCATGAGAAAATTGCAAATAAAAGCAACTTTGGAGTCATTTCATGTTTATTTTTGGTTACATTCTATAAAAGTTGTTATACGAAGATTTTTGTTTCATATGTGCAAGACTAATAATTTATGAAAATATAGTTTATCCATTTAAAATGAACTCAATCTTGTTTTTAGTATGCATATATTAAAGTTTTGAATTTGTATTATTTATTCATTGTATCCTGCTTACACCAAACTCCTAGTGATTATAAAGAAATGATTCTGAAAACAAATTTTACTTAAACAATACCTGGATTAAATACAGAGTTGTCAAAAAGTTATTTTACAAATTGGCCCATTTAAATAACATTTGTCTTTTAAGTTTGTTTGTTTATTATTATTGCAAATCAAAATTGTTTGAACATTTTTATACACTATGTTTTGAAATATTAGAATTTTTAAAATGATTCTGTTAGTGGTTTCATTAAGATGAGCTATCTCAAATACATTTTCTATAAAAGGCCTCAAGGTTTTGAGAGTAAGCCCAAGAATTTCTCGATGAATATTGCTTTTAAGTTGTTAAACAGTCTTAAGGTAATCAATGTACATATGGTCTTTTGGATAGCTTCAAAGTAAATGGTCTGGTGCAATTAAATTAAGTTTAAAATTAATGAAATGATTTACTCTCCAAAGATTTATTATCTCAATTCAAATCACGTTAGCTAAGTGTTCAATAAAAATAATCAACAAATAATTCTATTGCTTAATTTCAATGCCCTTCATTAATACAGAGGTCTAGTACAATTATCATGAGGACAAAATTACAAAAATTACAAGTTATCGGTGATGTCTGCTAAAGTGTAGTTTTGGTTTCATTAATCCTGCTTAGCAATTTTATTTATAAAAGGAGAATTGTTTTGAATATCTACACAGAGAGATTTCGACAATTATCAAATTTCATCAATAATAAAAATATTTTAAAATTAACTGAAAATATTTGAAAGCAGAAAGACATTATAGTAGTTGGAGATGTTTAAGTATTTGATTAACCACATTTATAGTACATTGTTATATTATAAAGGTGGTCCATAACGAAAAGCATATTTTTGAACAAAAACATTAACCAATTACCACACCTATGTGAAAAAGAAATTATAATTGATGTCTATCAAGAGTGTAGTTGAAAAAATTCTAATTGGGTTTTAGGTGATAAAGAAATGTATCGCAAGGACTACCAGTGTGTGTATAGTTCTATGGGTTTTATTATTTTAATTGTGGTGTAATTTTATTTTTATTGGCAATGAGGATTCAAAATATCCTAATATTGTATGTTTTTTAAAGTTTTAAAAATATTTAAGGACCTCAGAGTATCAATTTTACCATTTTACAACTTCCATTGGTTCATTCTATTATTAATAGCATGATGAATATGAATACATCATGCAAATTAAAGCACAGATGATCAATTTAGTACAAAATTTTAGGAACTCTAGAGGTTTACTTCATTAAGAAGATATATTATGTTCACTTTTTATTTTAATATATAATTTGAAACTTCTTTAAATTTTAACAAGAATATGATATCATTTAGTAGCCAAATGTAAGAACATTACTCTTTTGGGTTGATAAAAGACCTGATTAGTGTTATAAATATAATAATCATAATTGAGGATTGAAGAAATATGTGGTACATGTCTGCAGTTCTTGAATTTTTTCGATTTGCAATGAGAAATGCAAATAAACTTTACACAGAAAATATTGAACATTGACTTCTCATGAATGATTTGTCATATCAAATGCCCCTAGAAATTGACATTTATCATGAATATGTTTAAAAATAAGTTTCACAGTATAAGACATTTTAACCTATCATCACTTACAGTAACAAAAACTTTGCTTATAGTTTTCTTGATAGTGATATGCCTATAATTATTAAGGTTTTATCAACTTTTAAAATATCTGGGATGAGAAAATATTTATACTCCTATTGCTTATGGTATGACCAAGTTTGAATACAAATAGGTATATAATTATTAATAAAATTTTCTAGATTTCTTATATAACTAAATTTCAAATTATGAATTTAAAACGGCATTGTATGTGATGTGTTGATAGAAAGTATTGGATAGTGTAAAATACCATTAGCTTATATATAAAGGTTATAAAATAATAAATTTGTTTTTTTTGTGTTAGTTAATTTTCGCAGTGAAATGGAGAATTACAGATATGGAAAATGTAATCATTTTTTACTTGTATTTCTAAATATTGAATATAGATAATAATAAAACAATACTTTGGAAAGCCGTGCATAAAAAATTGAGATTATTTTAAAGTTACCATAGGACAAGTAGTTAGAAATATCAGATGTTCTTTTAAAATAGCAGTAGCCAAATCAATTAACAAAGAAAATTTGTTTTAGTTATTGAACAAAACCACTAAAGGCACATGAATTATTAGATGAATTTGTAAGGTTGAATAGTAAAATACCGGATAAAATCTACACATTTCCACCAAACAATGCAAATAGTGATAATACTGATGAAGATTCTGGGGACGAAGATAATGTTAAAATCAATAACTTAACTGATAGCCAATTGCATTCAGATGTGGGAGTACATATAAGGGATAACGTTTTTATACCAAAAGCAGATACAAAGTGGGTTAATGAAGATGCTGCCAGCTCTTAAGAAGCAAAATCAATCTATTACAAAAGTTTTGAAAAAGAAACTTGCTCATAAATGGGTAAAATGTGACATAAATACTGATTTTTCTCTATGGAAAAATATTTCTGCATCTAAATCATTTTACACACCTTTGCAGATTTTTCTTTTGTTTTTTGGCAATTACATTATTGATATTGCTGTGTCTACTTTTGCCAGTTAATGAATATTTACTTAACCTATAAAATACCTAAGCTATTGCTTAAATAAAATACAAAATTTAAATCAAAGAAACCTTATTAAATTTTAAACTTGTATATTTCACAAGCCTTATTTCAATTCAATTTAGAATAAAAGAATGTAAACAATAAATTCACCTGAAGTTATCAAAATATCAAAACAATTTTATAAAGGTTAATTTCAATAGTTAAAATCCCTAAATGTAAAGATTTCAAATAACTTCAAAATTTTAAATGCTGTAACCAGGCAGATAAATAAATAAAATTGCTTTGATCGTAAAAAGTATCATGTTACTAAAGAAAATATTTGGATAGATGTTGTAAAGTAGAAACAAGACTGCTTTGCTAAACAATTTTAATACATTAAAAAGATTACAACCAATGAGGAGACGAAGATACATTCCTAAAGGGGTATCTTGAAGAAACATCAAGTATTCAAAGAAGTAATAAACAAGTTAGACTTTTTCTGAATTGAAGAGGATCGGACGCAGAAAAAAACGTTCCGAAGTTATAAAAGAAAATATTAAGTGTAGAAGGTGACAAACAGAAGATAAAGTAAAGTGTTTTGGAGAATTGAGAAGAAAGCTGTGTTCAAATCAAAGAGAATCAGAAGCAGAAAAAGGCGTTCCTAGTTTATAAAAGAAAATACGAGGCATAGAAGGTGACAAGCATCTAGAAGATAAACATACGGTTATTGGAGAAGTAAGGATAATAACAGAAGAGAGTAAAGAGGCGCAAAAAAGAATTTCTGGTAGAAAAATTATCGAAGAAAAAACAAGAACAGTCAACGTCCCAAAAGCAGAGTAGAAAACAAGAGCGGCAAAGAACAGGATATACGTAAAACAATTTTAAATATAACATTTTGGCCAATTTGTTAGATTTAGGGTGCAGTAAAGAATTTTCAAAATAAATAGAAACGATTGTCCGTGGGCATAATTGAAATTTTGCTGATTTGTTTATGGTTTATAAAAATTTTAGGACGATATTAATTTAAATCTATTTATCGTGTATCCAACAAATTTGTGTAATTCTTTAATTTAAAGTTTATTTATAAGCATTGCATTGTTACTCAAAGTTAAACTTTTGAAGTTATAAAGTTCGTTATCAATAAATATTTGATTTGTCTTAAATAATTTCAGTTTTTTCTATATTGTTTTGTAATCATTTGCTACCTATATTAATAGAGGCAAAATACTGATAATTTCAGGGAAATACCAAAAGATACGACACAATTCCAATTAACAAAGATAAAGAGGTGAGAATAGCTTGATTTGCGAGTAAAATAAAGTATCCTTGATAGAAAGTTGCGCAAAGTGTGTGTTTATGTGAAATTTAGAATTGCTTATTTAATTCAATAATACCTTAAAAGATTAGAATGTGTACAAACCTTAGTTGTCAAAAGTGACACCAACTTAATTATTGTGACAGTCGTAAAATTACTTTGCATTTATCTAAGGTAATATTAATAAAAGAATCCATTGCTTAGGAATGAGAACTTCCATAAAAGGCGTTGGTAAGGGGGCGTAGTCCTGAGTAATAGATTTATATACAGAGTCCCATATTTAGCTTGGTACTTAGAAATTTAATTCTGTATTGTAAATAAAGTGCAGTCTACTGAGTCATTCCTAGGTAACCAGGTGTACAGGTAACAAGGGGCACTCAGCAGGATATAGCAATATGTTCTTAAATTACACACTAAGTTACAAAAAAAGTGGCACACTTCAATTTTACCACCTTTTTTAACCATTCTTTTTGAATAAAGTTTAGAATTAACGTAAATTACATGGAGATGTCTGCGACTTATAATCTGTCACTTTTTTGTGTCATAAGTATTGAAATTAATAACCTGAAAAAGGTTTTATTTCAACTTTAGCATTCTTCTTCAGTTTTAATCAAATTTCTTATATAGTGGGAACCAATTTTTATTGAGACTTTTTGCAAAAAGTGCTTTTTATTGGTCGTTT
>JAHWXV010794464.1:0-12581 GCA_024586415.1 Phrixothrix hirtus
CTTTTGGTAGTTACAATGTACATTTTTGCAAATCATTCTGAGACATACGTTTTGTTAACCATATGAGACTCTGATAAGACGAGTTCTTTTACACACGTTACTTATTCTTTAGTCATTTGGAATCAGAGAATATTACACTATAAAATTAACGATTAATAGAATTTTCATTTTCGAATAATTTGATATGGTACAATTTATAACTTAGTCAACTATCACCTATTACATATATTATACATACAGTAGAAGAATATTACATTGTATATTGATACAGTATGATATAATTTGTTAGAAAATGCGACCTACATTAATAATACAACCCAATTAATTTGCTTTTGACCCAACTTGATATATTCATAGAGGAATGCTAGAGGAACCCTGCCATTTAATATTTCATATTACGTATATTGAATGAATGTATTCCTGAAACAGTTTTCTAATGATTTTTCCTTTACATATCATACATCGTGCAATAAATATTAAGTTAAAGAAAATTTTTAGCCAAATATTTAAATTAATTATTAGATACATTATTCTGTTTATACGTAAGAGTAGTATTACCTAATTTGCCCTCCTCTATAAATATTTCTGAAATGAAAGTTCCAACTTAATCGATTTTGTCATTCAATAAATTATACCTAGAGGAAAATATAAGTGTCAAAAATTTTAACATGGGTAAAACGTTACCCGGTATTTTCAATAAACCTGTTACATTTACAGCGCATACAATTTGTACGCAAAACGCGCGCCCTTTTAAAATAGTATTATGGGAAATAAATTTCCGAAAGAAAATTGTGTAATGACGCGATGTACATTGAAAAATGATCTAAAGAGAACATTCATCTCGAATGGATTTTGTTAGGATCAGAAGTAAAAACATTGCAAAATATTTCGGCTTCGAACTTGATATTCCTGTCGTTTTTAGATTATCAATCATGCTTCATCCCCAAAGGATATTTATGAATACATGTAATAAATACAAAAACTGCAGTTAATTTTTACAAGTAATTGATTTAAATGTAACTAGAGAACTAAATCGCTAATAATTTGAATTTTTGAAGCCACCACAAATACTGTTCTTGTATTAGTAAAAATTTTGAGATAATATAAAAGTGTCATGTATCATTAAACTTGTTTATAAATCTTATTAAAAAAATGTTCTTATAACTGTTAAATTTCATAGTTTGACAATAAAAATATCCAACTTACATTTGGCTCTGAAGTTAATTTATTTTCACTTTAAATCCTTGATTTTTTAACAATAGATTTAGAAATATCTTTACAATTTCTGAAAAGGCTGTGCATTTAAACCAATTATTCTGGCATTACAATAAATCTTGCAAGAGATATAATTTTACGCTTGTAATTCCAAAGGCTTTTACTATTCAAATTAATTTTTTTCGAGAAAATTTAATATTTGGACTTAATCTTGTAAGCGCTTCAAAAATGTTTGCAAATTAAATGTTCTCTTGGACGAAATTTCATCTGATAACAAACTCATTAAATTAAAAGCTATTTATGGTATCCTTAATATATAATAAAAAATTGAGAAAGAAAAATTGTTTTCAAGCTCAAAAACTTTAGTACGTCTTACCGAAAGTTTAATATTAGGTAAATATGAGTAGCTGAACTAAAAATTATAAAACAATGAAACAAACGCAACGTTTTGAAAAATGCAAGGATAGCAGAATTTACTCTTTCCGTTTTAACAAAAACAAAAATTTACTTAAGAAGGGTAAAAAGTTAAACAATAAATCAATAAATAGTTAAACATAAGATATTCATAACGAAAAGAATGAACGCGTTCTTCAAATCTGTGAATGAAATTATTCATAATTATTACTTGTAACATATTGGAAGGTATTGCGGATGTCTTTCTGAATGACTTTTGGCACTTCCATTGATTATTTAGGTGTTATGATTGACAATCCACTACATTAAAGGAAAGTTGAATGAATTTCTCGTCAGAGCTGTGAGCACTACATATGCAACGTACACAGTTCAGAATAATGCGAACTAAATAGTTAGGTAATTAAAAATAATTAGAAGCATTACCCAAGTAACGCGCAAGAGGCACAGGTAAGACGAAAAGCGCCAATGTAAATAAAATAAACCAATAAAATTACTACTCGTATAAATAATTTGCGAACAGTGAACAAACTATAACAAATGTACGGAATACGCGAAATAACATACGACGAATAGAAATATTGGACAAAGATTTCAAACCATAAATTAATGGTCAACTCATCTAAAACAAAACAATAAGTGAACTAAACGTTAAGACCTAATTGCCGTATGTATAACATTAAACTTCAAAATCTAAATCCATTACTTACTATGACATAAAACAATTGGATGCAAATATTTTTGTTTATTTTCTACGTAATCCCCTTTGATATTTATATACTTATTCAAACGTTTCTGTAATAAAACATTCTTTAGCTATGTCTCCAAAAAGTTGGTCTATGATCTCTTTTTAGCCTAGGAAATAAGTAGCACGGTGCCAAATCAGAACTGTAGGACCCAAAATCGCAATTACTAATGATTTCCTGGACTTTTCGAGCTTTGTGTACTATAAAATTGTCATATAACAGCATATTCCTCAGATGATGATTGTTTGGTCTTCTGAGCTGTATGGCCGTCTTTAATTTCTTAATTGTCTATTTGCATACATGCCTGTAATTGTTGTTCCCTTTTGCACATATTCCACCAATGCAATTCCCTCATTGTGCCAAACAACTATAGCCACAGGTTTTCCAAAGAAATGTAAAAGTATATAATTAGCTTTCATGTTTATATTATTTAACATTTCACTAAAGAAATTTATAGGAACTTGAAAAATATAAAAAATAGTTTGTAATTTCCTTACATCTGAAACTAAAGTACATGCAACTTAACAGACAATAATTAAATAACAAAGAAGTTTGTTATTTCTATGAAAGCAATAATTTTAATGACCTTGAATTGAAAAAACTGACTGTATTGTCTTGTAAATAAATGTTGGATTTTGTTATCTTTGGGCCACCCTGTATACGTATGTATGCGTTATTGGATATAAGTTATAGAATGACTTTGTTTACACTTTTAAGTCCTTTAGTTTACTTGATTTATTGCCTAGATGTACGAGGAGCGTTCAATAATTTATCTACCTAAGGCAGTTAAATAAATGTATTTCCATTTTTTAAAATAGTCCCTCAGAAATTCTACGAAATTCTTCCATTTATGTACCAAGGACGTTATCCTGCAAGGAAAAAATTCTTTCATTTAGTCTGCAAAACATGCTGTTAAAACTGCCGCAAATTACTCAACTACATCCATCTTTTCGTCAGCTTTATTTGCAATCTATTCGAAATCTGGTTACCCTGCGGTAGTTCTATAATAATTACCGGAAATATCATTTTAGTCTTCTGGCTTTTAATATTTTTGCGATTATTTCGGAAACAAATATCAAATTTCTCTTACACATTGATAAAATTGATAACTCGGCGAACGTTTTCTGACCCTCAATAAAAGAGATACGCATTTTATCTTTACAGGCAGTGATATAGATGCCCACACTATCCAAAAAAAAGAAAATGAGACCCGTCTTATTCAAAACACGAAGACGCATTAAAAACCTTACGATTGAAGAATTTTTCTACACACAGCATTATATCTCGTATAAAACGTAAAATTGCAAATAATTCAAAAAGCTTACATATTTTTGAACAACTCCAAATTAAAGTAAAGTGTTTACGTGTTTTAATAGGCATGCATTTATTTCATTAACGTAGTAATCTACGGAGGAAGTTTGCATTAACACTTTATGAGAATTGTTGGGAAAGTTTTCGGTCTGACAAAGAAGACATAAGAGTTTTAAGATTTTATGTTTATTTTTCAATATAGTCAACTTGCTATTCGATGCATTTAGACCAACCATTCCCCAACTTTTTAATACAATCAGAATAATAAGTTTCTTCGGCATCTGCAAAATACGCGGTTGTCGCAAATTTATCATCATTTGACGTGAATATTCGTCAAATGACCATTTCTTCAGGTTTTGGAAAGAAATTATCTCTAAGAGCCAAATCCGGCGAATATAGTGTATGAGTAAGCTTCGAAGCGTAGGTCACGAAGTTTTGCAGCAACGTCCTGAGACGTGTGTGAAGGCGCATTATCGTGGTGATAAATCACTTTATTTTTGGTCAGATGTAGTCGTTTAGCCTTAATAGCGTTTTTCAATTAATCCAGTACCTAAAACATCATGTAAAATGTAGTGAATTCGATACTATAACACAGCATTGTGGATTTTTGTGAGTTTCGTTGGACGTAGTGGTTTTTTAGTGTCCTAAATGTTCATCATCTTGAATAGACGTACGGCCTCTTTTAAATTCTACGGCCCACTTTTTACGGTCGAAAATGAAGGTGAAGAATACTTTAATGTGGAATCTAGCGCCTTTTTACCTCTATTGGAGTTAAACCCTGCAAAACAAAGAATTCTATCACAGCTCCCATTTCAATTTTATCCATTTTACAGACCCTATCACAATTGTTATCTTCACTCTCTTGCAACACTTGAACAACCAAATGCATGTGTCTGAAACTTTGCAGCCTGATATTTAACGAATGTTACTTAACAAATATCATAGGCATATAGTCCTACTTGTGCCATTTCTGAATCAGTCCTGGAAAATCTCTAATAACCCTCATTCTATAAACCGCCAAGCAGATGATACTAAATAACAGACAGTATATGAGACACACTATATTTATTAACGATCTTGTACTCAGGCTTAGATTGGCAATTGCTTGTAGTTGTTTACTTTTTTACTTTTTGCGCTCCCTTGTATATACTTCTGCATTCTTAGTACTGCTTTTGATTTTTGGGTTACTTATATGGTTTAAAAGTTTTGAACGCTTTCACTCATTATTGCCTTTTCCGCTGCTTTTTTTTTGAAGGCATTTTGATTTTGCGGGTAACTTTTTGAACCTTTTGATTTATACTGTATGTAATTTGATGTTCTTTGCGTTGAATAAGTGGGAGCACTAATTATTACTATTCTATTTGCAGCAATTTTGAATTTTTTGCGTGTTTTCGAGCTTCAAGAGTGCGAAAATCATGTTTTTAAAAATTGAACTGTCTGTGTGTGTGTGTGTATTTGTGTGTTTGTGTGTGTATGTGTGTGGGGGTGCATGCGTGCGTGCATTCGTGCGTGCGTGCGTGCGTACGTGCGCGCGTGCGTGCATGCGTGTTTGGGTGGGTGCGTGCGTACGTGCGTACGTGCGCGCGTGCTAGCGTATAATTTATTTTTCGCGATTTTCTCAAAATTGGCTGTAACGATTTTTTTTATACTTGCTGCATTTCTTAACCAATTTTCATGACCTTCCATATAGTTTAGGTTATTTCTCAGAAACATTTCTGTAAATTGAGTAACTGGAAGTACCTTGATCGTTAACTCTAAATAAAAATCGCTATGAAACGAAAGGTCCTAGTTGAATAAAAGTTTATATTTGTAATTATAACTGCCTTTTTGTACCAAATCAAGAATTAAGCCAAAATCTAATAACCGGAAGTTTACTTTATTTCTCTCATTTTTAAATATTTTCCGAATTTTGGTTTTTCGCAATTTTCTTAAAATCGGTTTTAACAATTTTTTTTAAAACGTAGTATATTTCTTAGCTAGTTCAATCCGTTTTATATGAACTAAATTGTTTCTCTAATAAATTTTCAGAAATCGAATAACCGGAAGTACTTAAAGTATTAATTATGAACAACATATCTCAAAAACTAAACATCATATAAATGTGACATTTTATACTTAAATTTTTATTACCCGCACATGAGGCGTCAAGAACTTGGTTAAAATTGAATGACAGGAAGTGCCACTTTATTCTTGGAATTTTTGAGTCTTTTTTGCGTTTTTCTCAAAAACGCTTATATCATTTTTTTTAAACTTTCTGCGATTAATATACTTTTACGTAACGGTTTTTCTGAAAAAATGCGTTGATGCTTGTTATCAGAGAAAGTTTCCGGAGTTAAGCAGCCTTTCGCGTATCTAGTAACTTGGATTTGTTGTCGTTACAATTGCCGTTTCAAAAATAAACATAAATAATAATTCAATCATTTGTGAACAATATCTGCATGTGCGTAAAAGAAAGTCGTGCGTTGTCTCACATCGAATTTTCTTTTCTTCCTTTTCGATCCATTTTTAATTTCAATATTAATTCACATTGAACTTATAAGAGTTAAATTGGTAGGAAGGTCCAAATAGCTCCCAATGGGTGTTCTTGTTTTCAAATAAGGAATAGAATAAAAATAAAATAGTGATTAAAAGGAACACATTTATTTTTATTAAGCACTACTAGTTTCGCCGATTGGGGATCATCAGGTGAATATAATTTATTATTTAATTAATTTTTATACAAATTCAGGCTATATTCAAGTGATGATCCCTAATCGACGAAAGTAATAGTGCTTAAACGTTTTTCTTTTAATTAATACTTTATTTTTGAATAAAATTAAGTGAGATATATAATTATATTCCTTTTTTAAAATTATATAAGAGTTAATTTATTTTGTGTCATCATTTGTAGTTTACTTGTGAAAAAGCAATGTAAAACAATTAAACATATTTTCCTCGTGAAGTGTATGATTTTGGCTGTTACTCACTATCTCACTCTATATTTAATACATTATCTAATTGTTTGTGGTTTCAATAAGTAAACAATTGTTTTTAATTATTTTTCATTTATTAGGCTAAAGGAATACATATCATTTGAGCTAAATATTGAAAAATAATATTTTAATGTAATTTTGGTAGCTCTTTTTAAAGTCCGAATAATTTTGTGAACCACTATATATAAAATCAAAAAAATGCATTACTATGGTATAGTATATCGCATAGCTTCATATTGGCGTAGCAAAGTAAAATTGTCTACGGGCATGTGTATACATAATTAAAAATAGTTTATGGAATTTGCTGCATTTGTTTATTCAAAAGCATTGTATGTATATTTTGGAGTCAAGTGAACAATGTATCTTAATTCAATGACATATTTGCGTTGTTATTTAAAAAAAACTGGCTTCTCAGCTTTTGACAATATTATTTTTCAATTAGAATATTGGTATATACGTAATGTAGATACTTATTCCTAGTAAAAATATAAGAGCGCAGAATTTCAACCGAAATTTACGACTTTTCTGTCACAAATTTATCGAAACTAACACACTTCTTATTTTGACGAACGCACATAAGTCAGTTTAATCTAATACATTTTATTTCTTACTTCGTCAGCTAACTGAAGGATAAATTTGAGAAAGGCAGACCTCTTAATATTAATCATGCGGAAATTTTTCATTTTAAAGTAATTTTTTACTTTTTATTCGTTTCTACTAAATATAAAAGTTTCGATTCAATCTGATACGCAAGCGTAACGTTTGCCTGAAAAGTATAAATTTGACTTTAGTTATTTACAAAGCAATTTGCATAAAATTAAAGCAATTGCTGAATTACTTTATTTATTAAGTAAATAAAATGCTAGGTATTTTCTTCGAAAGTTACTAGCAAAATTAATTAAATTTGAACCTAAACTTATGAATAATAGGTTATTATATTGAATATTGTGACAATTAGAAACGCAAGAAAAATGTTTTCCTCTAAAGCGCTCTTAAACGTGCCAGCCGTGCATATCTACCAGTGTTCTGCAAGCTTTGCAGTTAGAATAACTGTTACCAAAGAATATGTAACTGTTGTTTTAGGTTCACTTGACGACTTAAAATGTTAAAATAACTAGCGAGATTATACAACCCACTTATCAAGCTAGTATTTCAAATTTGCAGCTAAACTTGCATTTGTGTACGGATTATTATTCACCATAATTAATAATTAAACAATTACGTTGTTGTAACATCAGAAATTTAAATAATATTCCATTTATTTTAAAGTTGTAAATAATTTGCTGTAATATAAAATAACCAGTAATATTAGGTTTTAAACTAAGTTTCTCAGATTATAAAAATAAATATTTTTACAAGTATCAAAGTGCTTCGTAATAAAAAAATCGCAAGTGATTTTAAAATAAGTTTAAAAAACTAAAACTTCGAAGCAGTGGGATGTAAAATGATATTATGCAATTAAGGTAAAGATTCCGCTAAAGAGAAGTGCTATTTGCCGACGTCATAAAAACACAGCCGGGGCTGAAGTCTCGAAGTACTAAAGAAAGAAACCGTGATTAGAATGGAAATTTAACGTTTGCTATCTCAAGCACGAAACTAAGAATTTGGAAGATGCCGATTAAGTAAGGAAAATATCAGAGAGAGCTGTCCCAATGTTATAAAAAGCTATAACACGCAAGAAGTGTTATCTTTTCTTGTGCAAGTGTTTACACTGTTGTATTAATCAAGGGAGAAGGCGGTTTAGATCTGTTGAAGTTAGAAATGTAAATTCTATCTTAACTTGTGTCAGGTATTGGTGATCGTGGCATTAAAAATCCCTTGAAGTTAGAATTCAACGTAAATTAACTTTCCTAATTTAAAACAGGAAAATAAATCAAACATTTAAATACGCAACTTAAAAGAAGTTTTGAATGGGACATTAAGGGAAGTAAATCCTTTTAAGACAGCTGACCTGGAATAGAATAGCCAGAAGGAAGCCTAAGTATTTAAAATCGAATGTAATACAAACGCAACTTAAACCATAAGTGTATTTATTAAATCATCTTATAAACTTTAGTAAACAAATAAAATCAAAGGTGCTTCATGCTTGTTATTTTAACTTTTAAAAGATTTATTTTAACTTCAATATACACCTTTAAAGAACCAGAAGTTCTTTCTTGAATGCAAACAATTGTAGTAAATACTTGTTTACAGTCTAGATTGCCAAAGATAAGTTCACGGGATCTTTGTGCTTAGTTACACAACCTTGCTTCATAGATTCTGGATGAAACTCCCAATCTCTCTTTCTGGTTTTCATTCTAATCTAAAAAATGTACTCAATCTGTCATACCAGTTTGTATAGAGAAGTAACTGAAGGGGTTGTAAATATTAAATGTTTTCTTTAAGACTTATGTACATTAGATTTAAATGAAAATATTGTTGATTTGAAATTTATTCACTTAATTTTTATTAATTAAATGTATAGAGCGTGAAGCTTTTGTTACTTATTTCGGTGAAATATAAAAAATGTTTTAGTTGTGTATAGTGAGTCATGACCAAAATCGTACACCTAATGAAAAAATATATTGTAATTGTCTTTTAATAACTAAACTACAAAATAATGACAAAAAATAAACTAACTCTTATATAAGTTTAATATTTATTAATTTTGCAATTAAAAATGAATCGAAAAAGAAGAAAAAAGTAAATATTTGCGACATTAATGAAATAGGTCTTACAGTCGAAATCGTACAGTTGTCTATAGATATTCATTAAATATTTTATTTCAGTATTTTGTAGGGTGCCTTTTCTATTATTTTATTGCTTTTAATCTTCTCAGTATTCATTGCACAAATTTATCAATAAATTTCTGTGAATTTCTTGTCATTCTTCTTTTAATATTCTTTCCAGTTCGTTCTTGTCAGAAATATGATGTTTTCGAATTCGTTCTTCTAAATAGTACCATAAATTTTCTATAAAGTCTAAGTCTGAAGATTCATTGAGGTCTAAATAACTTTTGGACAGTTATAAAGAAACATTTTTTTTGCAACCAGTGAACTATGCTAAGGATTGTTTTCTGCATAAAGCATAAACTTATCCAAGATATTCAAAATTTCAGCACTCAGACAAAATTGTTTGCGGATTGAACATGAGAATTTATTTTCCATAGACGAAATGACGGTGGCATACAAGGGTACCAAAGCTGGAAGTGTTAAGCAATATATGCATAAAAATCCGAAGAAGTGGAGATTCAAGATTTCTGTAAGGGCTGTAGTTTCTGGAATTGTATACGACTTTCTGATATACATGAGAACTAAAACTTTCAGCAATATATATTTTACAAATACAGATAATTATTTTGGTTTAGAAGGAAAGGTGGTATTAGCGCTTTGTGTTTCTAAAGAATGAACATAGTTTATTGAGTTTAGGAATAATACGAAATAAGCGCCTAAAAGACTATATTTTAGAAAATGATAAAGTTATTTTAAAAGGGGCAGTGGAAGCTTTGATTACAAGAGTGACAGTGCAAATGGCATTATTGTTGTCAAGTGCACTGATACCACGTGATTTTCTTGGCCAGTTCTTGTGTCTCTGATAATCCTACCCATTTTGCAAAAAGACAATACAATCACCATATAGGGAGAGTGGACCTGGCTGATACGCTTATTGCGTTGTATACGTTGCCTTTTTAATCGCAAAAATAGTATTTGCGAATATTTGCCCAACTATTTGACATCTCAATCAGTAATTCTTGGTTAATTTATCGAAGAGACGTGGAATCTTCAAGTTATCTGAAATATGATAATTTAAAGTCATTTCGTAAAAATCTTGTCATTATGCTTATAAAAGGAAACAAACAAGTAATACACAATAGATCTGATTTTATAGATGACCAAGTTCCTAAAAGGATTTGAGTTCCAGTTACTGCAAAATCGCCTACTGATGTGCGTTTTGACCAGATAAGTCATTTTCCCAGTTCTATAGAAAAAGGAAGGTGCAAACTCTGTGTAAACAGGCAAACAACAATTTTTTGTATGTATTAAATGCAATTTAAATTCACTGTATTGTAACAGGAAGTACTTTCGAAATTATTTTATCATTTACCGTATTTATTTATTTATTTATAAAAGGAATATATGAGCTATATAACCCAGTTGCAAGTTCCGCAATGTGTATATAACAAAATTTATTACATGGAGAAAATAACTTAAATTAAACTACAATTAAGAACTTAAAAACTAAAAAGACTTACAATTAACTACAACAAAAGAAAAAAATTAAATTACAATTCTAGATTATTGAAAGAGATTCCGAAAAATTGATTGACCTGATGTACCGTTTAATTCGTTACAAGCCATAGATGCATTTACTATTAATGACTGCTTTCTACATAAGGTACGATACTGTTGGATTTTAAAATATCAAAATGCCTAACTGGTTTAGCAGGAATATATAAAAAGAATGTTGAGAATAATGGGGGACAGCTAATAATATTATTAAATATGTTACACACAAATTGGATTAAATAATTACGTCTTCTTTTTTCAGTTTTTCAATGCTAAATTCACTTCTAATTGATGAATGGTGGATAATAATTGTAGTTTTTATAATAAACATATTTCAAAAACTTATTTTGTATTGTTTCAATCTCATGATTTTGATTGTTAGCAATAGGACACCAAATCAAAGATGCATATTCAAACTTAGGTCTTTATACAGTATTTGGATTGTCTTTATTGAATGCAAGCCTAAACAGTTTCTAATTATGGATTCTAGTGTTCTATAACTATCTGAAAATATATTGTAAATGTGATTTTGAAAGCTAAAATCTGGAGTGAAAGTTATTCCAAGATCCTTTACGGCTACCCTTTTTTCAAGTATTATTTGACCCATTTGATAATCATTCAGCATATATTCATTTACTTTTTTAAGGGAGTAGGTGATAAGGTAGCATTTAATAGTAATTTATTTCTTACACTCCATTGATAAGCTTCATTTAAGTCATGTTGCAGTAGTTCAGTATCCATTAAACATGTAATTTCTTTATACAATTTAAAATAATCTACATATAAAAGACAATGACTGTGCTGTACTACATCGGGCAAGTCATTTATCAACAACAGAACAAGTAAAGGACCTAAATTAGAAACCTGGGGGACCCCTGACCTAACTAATATTGGACTAAACTCAAAGCCTTTATACCAAACCTTCTGATATCGATCTTTCAGATATGAGTTAAATAACTGTACTAATTCAGTATGAAAGCCAAATGTTAATAGTTTATTTAATAAAATATTATGATCTGCCTTATGAAAAGCTTTAGAAAAGTCGGTATATATCGCATCTACCTTACTATCTAGAGATTTAGTTACATCATCACAGAAAATTGCTAAATTAGTAACAGTAGATCTATTTCTTACAAATCCGTGTTGCACATCAGAAATTGAGTTTTTGACATGAGGAAAAATTTTCTCAAAAATGATAAATTCAAAAATCTTTGCAGGACCAGATAAAATAGATATAGGTCTGTAATTTTCAATGTTATGTTACTTCCAGGTTTATGTTGGTACTAATTTAGCAATTTTCCATTCTCGCGGAAATACTTTACATTTTAGTGTTAAATTAAAACGTTTTGGAGTATACACCAAACTAAAGTATGTAGCAAACGAATCAGCAATTTGTTTTAAACCTGTGATCAAAACATTATCCTTATAAAACTGACCGTTTTTCTTGGTATTTTTCTTTCTTGAATTAACTAGCTTCAAAAATGTATTTAAATTAGCATGCCATATATTATTTTCAATAATAGATAAATACTCTGAGTACTTACGACGCGATAAATATTTGAATTCCTTTCTTAGCCTTTTAAATTCATGATTATAATATTCTGATTTAAATCTACGCTTATGAAAATAATTCTTTACTCTAATTATATTAATTATATTTG
>JAHWXV010794563.1:0-13124 GCA_024586415.1 Phrixothrix hirtus
TTTAATTAAACCATTTGGAGGAAATTTTAGTGGTTTGTGGAATTCAACATTACGTTTCGCCTGGAATTCGAAAAGAAATTAACAATTATTGAATTTAAAACTTATTTAAATACTTACAAACATAAAATAAAAGAACATGACGTCAATTTTGAACAAAAAAAAATTTGCTTTAAACAATTAGATCAATTCTAAGGATTTTGGACACAAAATTGAAACAACAATATCACATAACAAGCACGAAAGGTTCACCTTTGTGAATAATATTTAATTAAAAACAAATTTCACATTATTTTAGAATCAATGTTCAAGACGGAGGTCATTCACAGCCGCTGAATGCAATATGAGTGAAGGATGTTTTAACTACTATTTTACAACTATTTTATCAATATTTTAAAATTAAAATTAACTTAATCTAATAATTAAAGAAATTTTGTCCATAACTTCAATTTGTTTTAAAAGGTTTTAATTTAAATTGTTCAGTAATCGTTTACTGTAGTAATGCACTCCGCCACTTTTACAATTATTGTTCACTAACCTTTAATATAGTCTTGTGAATTTACACCCTATACTTTGGGTAGTTCTTGTTCCCACGTACTTGTTTAAGTTGTCAAAGATCCTTCCACTCGTACTAGATACAGTGGTATTATGATCTTCGGTCTTGCTGAAATAAATGCTAAAATATAATTTAAAATTGTTTATAAAACTTTGATTTTAACAATCGTAAACACTTCTTGATTGTTGAATGATGATATTGTTGACCATAATATCCAAATCCTTTGGAAATAATTATTGTAGTTTATTGCTTTGTACTTTATTTATACCAGATGGACGTCGTGCACTTTTATTATAGAAATGTACGTATTTTGAAATAATGCTAATAAAATTAATTATAAATTTCTTCCTTAATTCCAGTTGTAATAATAATATTGAGTTTCAAAATCAATTAAAATTTATTCAAAAGGTCATAAACGATTTTTTCTCACCTGGTATAAATCTTCTGTAAATTATGAACAGGTAAAATTTTCTTTATATAATATATTTTTAACTTTAATTATTCTCCTTCTCCTCAATTCCTTCTTTATATTTTTATAATAAAATTCAATTTTATTTTAATTTAAATTCTTTGTTTATCGAAACAACTTATTTCAGATTATCACTTCGTACTTTGATCAACTTGGATCAATATAATTATTACTTATAATGAGTTGCACGACCTGTACTTGCAATGGTAAAAATGCAACTGCTAGTGAAGGTTCAGGCAGAAAGTTGGAAGAAACTGTCGACTTTGCAATATTTTAAAAATTTTTCAATCTTAAATTGGACGTAACATCTTTAATATATGATTAAATTGGACTTTAATGCCAGATTCTTCCTGCAAAGTCTTAATGGATATTTTTACAATTTTTTGAAAAACTTTGATGCCAAATTAATAAGAAACTAAAATGGTTAATGACTATGATAAATTATTTTAATATTTTCAACGTTTTGTACAAAATTTCAATGAAATGGATGGAAAATACTCCTATAATATTCTACGACTCCTGTTGATCACTATTTCCATAATTATTTTGCAGCAAATTTAGTTTCTTGAACGTATGATGCATTTAAAGCTTCACACACTTTGTTTTTATATTACACTGCTATTTTGTTATATTATTTAAATGTTCATATTTATTTACATGAATTCTATAATTTTTAACATATGCATTAATTAATTTTATCCCTTCACTTAGAAGGTTTTTAACATTAACCTCAAATTTTAATATTTATTTTAATTATTACTATTAGTTAATGCAAATTTACATATATTTTATCTGCATGGGTTTAATGTTTAATTTGGAATTTGATTTGATATTCTAAATTTTGATTCCGATGTTTGCTCGTAACTTGTTAATTTCTCTTATTTATTGTTTTTCTTTGGAGAAATGGTTCTTTTGATAACTACAACAACTTTCTACATTAACATTTTCAAATTATTTAAATATTTTTACTCTTATATACAATTTTCATTGGAATGTGAGGTAACGTTATCCAATATGTCTTTATTCTTATGTATGTGGTTGTATTTATCATATATATATATATATAATTTTGAGTATTTCGCAGGTATTGTATAAAATAATGTGTTTTGGTTATTACTCCCCGTAGTTGATTGATTCTGTAATAAACCGTTCACGACAAAATCGTATTTGCCATTTTCAGGTGAAGTTTCGCCTATTTCTTCTAGTTAAATATTTTAACTAGAAGTCAAAGTAGACGAAACATCACCTGAAGACGCCAATTGCGATTTTATCGAAACATCATGAATTAAACTCTGTTTTATTGCAGAGACCGCTTTACAAACACGTGCAGTTATCGAAACAATATGTTGATATAGTACTATCTTGTTAGACGTGTCCTTCAATTAGCAGTGCTTTAGTTTATCAAATCATTAATTTTGGATATTGTATCAGTAGTTCTAACAAAGGCAACTTTCGAGTATGATGGAAAATTTTTTACGATAAAACAGGAGCATTTCCGTCCGATCTTGGCTTTCTAAGAAGTTGACGTAATAAGGTCGTACTTTCCTTTTACTTCTAAGTACGCAACTGTGCTTATATCAAGTGAAACTTCACAACGCTGTTTGACAATACGCATAGCTGTTATCTGGTTTGGAACACTTATAGCTCCAGATGATCCATGCAACACGGTGTAATGTCGTATTTACTTCGCTATAATTGCCAGTTGTAATACTTAGAACGATGAGGGAATTATCAACTGTATTTTCCAATCATGCATGAGTTGAGCTTTAGGTAATAATTTTTTGTTAACTTGGAAATTATAGTATAGCTTTATTTAAATTCATAAACGCATGCGGGTATGCATAACGTGTCCACCAATGTACTAACAGTACAATAGCAGTACTATCTACAACCTATCTAACTTTTCTATACTTAAATTAAGATAGTACATATTACACCAGCATACAGGGTTTAGATAAATGAAGAGTAAGGTCATTTAAATTTCATGACTTTGCTTTATACTCCAGTAATTGAACATTGTTACGCCCAAGCAGCACTTTTAGTTATTAAAACGTATTAACAACTCCTAAGTTGACTTCAAAGTATTTGGATACTATCCATTTCAACCACCCTAAAACACTTCTATAACGTATACGTCGCTAAAATGGGCATGGCGCGTACTAATGTATTACTGGTTCATCACCGTTGCAATTACATTCCTTTAACAAGAGAGTTACGTGTTAATTCCGTTATAGTTTAGTCGTTAAAATTTGTAATTACTTTGCCTCCTTCTAATAATGTTGTTTCTATCTTTATAAAACATATTATATTGCCATCGTTTTCTATAGAACTTAAGTTATGAGGAATATAGTAAACAGTAACTATGGATGAATACTTCTATAACAATTGGGAAAGTATAATACGTGTACAATATGTATAATTCTCTTAAAATAAAAACGTATGCCTGTTTATTGATAAATGCGATTATGATACCTCCATAAAATATGCGCGCCTCAAGAATTATTAATATTTATAAAAATAAACACTGCGAAAATTATATAGAATAACCATTGAAGTATGTGAAGTGAAAGTGAAGTAAAAATATACAACATATTTTCACGCAAGTTGTGGATATAATGCACCTGAAGTAAAAATAAATAAAATATTAACAAAAGAATTTAAACAAAATGACGTTATTCATTGGATAAAATATGGATATGTTCACATAAATTTACTATGTAGTTCAAGTTACCCTAATTTACATTGATGAAGTAATTATAACTGCAATGATTTCGCTTCAAAGTAATATTTACTGGGATGTAAAATATTATTTTTGAGTGTTAAGTGGTGCTTACACAACTGCTAGAGAAAGTATACCTAATATTAACTCCCCACCAAGAAAGTTCGTTATAGGTACCGGCTGTTAAGGTGTTCCCTAATCTAATAGCGTGCGTGATTCATATGCATTGCAGTGTGGTGTATATTATTTACTTTTTATTTATAAAAAATATATAAATATATTTCATTACTAGAAATAAACGGACTAATTATAAATCAACAATATTAGCTAGAACTAAAATTGAATTGTTTGTTAAATATAAATAAATTGTACTTTTCATAATAAAAGAAATTATTTATTAATTATTAATCAACAATATTTATTACAAATAAAGTTTAAGCCGTGTTCCTATGTAAACCATTCATTTACTTTCCTCAGCTTAAACATATTATTTATAAATAAATTACATCGAAATAGATGATTTCGTTTCTAGGAATAACTTAAAATTTTGTGTATATTTATAACTAATAATGTTTCTCTTTTATAAATATCTCTTATTTATTACAAATATAATGTGCTCAAATAAATATTTGTTAAGAAGTATCCCAGTTTTTCTTTCAGTGTAGGTACAATACATCAATTGTAGAGAAGTAAACCATTTTGAATACTATTATACTAAAATTGTCCATTACCCACGGGAAGAACCTCCAGTAGTTTTGGAGTTTCTAATAAAACTCGACTGTCATGTGTTAAATGCAATAAATTGTCAACCGCGCTACTGCTTACTCTATGTTTTAAACGCCAATTTTCAAGCTGTTTTGACAACTGACTTATTGAAATACTATTTTCTCCTTCATCGGAATACCCACAATTTTAATCAAAATTAATTTCACTATAGTCTTCATCTGTATCATTAAACTAATATTTTACTTCAATTAAATTAATTTTCCTATCTTCAATAGGTGTTGATGTAATAATAAATTTATCTCTTTACACTTTATTTAGATTTGTTAAAGTGACTTCTGTATTAGCAAAATAATTTTCAATTGACTCTACTTGTGTTTGATTAAATTGCGACTTCATTTTCTATAAAAAGATGTAGAATACGACACTGGTTTTTCTACCTGAGCGCAATAATTGTACAATATATTTTTAAACATCATGTTAAAAAGTGGATTAAAAGGGAGATTTCCTTTATAGCGCATTTTAAGGGTTACTAGAACTTCTTAGTAACTTTCAATTAATAAGTAATAAATACTTTGACGTTAAATTCTCTGGATATTTTAGCGTTATTAGAACTTGTGTTTCAACTAGCAAGGAACTAATTTGTAGTAATTTTCACGTTAAAATAAAAATATATGTAACAGTTCAGTAATATTTAGTGCGGCAAAGTAAATATAACTCCAATGCCTGTTATAATTACTTAAAGTGCTACTTGGGCTATTTCAACTATCAATTTGTCCCATTACGTACGTAAATTATTAAGTTAGCCTTAATTTTAAAAGGCCCATTCATTAATGATTAAGCTTGTGACATGTATTTCAATAGGGATATATATTTATTGTTAGAATCCTTTATTAGCATATTAAAATATTAAGTTGGCCTTAATCTTATAAGACACATTCAATTTGCTCATGACATATGTTCTGAAAGGGGTATCAATTAATTTTCACGTTAAAATAGAAATATGTGTAACAGTTCAGTAATATTTAGTGCGGCAAAGTAAATATAACTCCAATGCCTGTTATAATTACTTAAAGTGCTACTTGGGCTATTTCAACTATGAAGTTGTTAGCATTACGTACGTAAATTATTAAGTTAGCCTTAATTTTAAAAGGCCCATTCATTAATGATTATGCTTGTGACATGTATTTCAATAGGGATATATATATTTATTGTTAAAATCCTTTATTAGCATATTAAAATATTAAGTTGGCCTTAATCTTATAAGACACATTCAATTTGCTCGTGACATATGTTCTGAAAGGGGTATTAATTTACTGTTATAATTGCTATTATTATATAGATTGCGTTTTCTGGATTAAATAAACAGTGTTGTCAGGAATACATTATTTTCTTGAATTTCTTTATTTTTTATGTTAAGGTAGGATTTTCGTAATTCCGGATCATCATTGTCTTTTTGAACGAAATTTGGAAGGCCGCATTAATGGAGATCTATTTACTTCGAACTTCAGTGAACCGACTGTTGTTTTTATTTTCTCTTATTGTAATCTCTTGTACAAGTTAAACGCTAAGCAGCGGATCTAGCTGCGTTAGCCAACACCCCACTCTCGGAACTAACTGAGCCGAAGGCACTAAGATTATGCCACCTTAATGCGTGAAACGTTCCCCTGATATAAGCGCGGTGTCGCACGAATAACAAACGTTGCTAACATTTACGTTATAAACTAAGGGATGTTAAACCAACATTATTTTTAATACAGTTGCTCTAATTACTGAGTTTGCGCATTTATCTGTAAGTAAAGAAGCAGAATTAAATCTACATAGCTATTGACTACCGTACCCACAAGACATAATACTGATCGTTCCATAAATAGTTACAGGAATATAAGAAAAATAAAATATCAGTACATAAACCTCCAGCGACGGAAAGTAAATGTGGCGTTATCAGTCGAATAAATAAAATACTAATAACATCTTACCTTTAATTAGTAATGGAGTTGAAGTTCCATTCTGTTGACTTACGGGCTAGACGAGATTACCAAAGGAGACTGTGTTTCAGAATATCGTGAAAATAACTTGCGGTACCATAACAGCGGATATGCTTAACAGTTGACAGGTAAAAGAATTGACTTCAAGAGTGTAAGAGATAATGTCATAAACGACACCCCATAATAAAACAGGAAATACAGTAGCATAATAAAACGAACATACAATATGTTATCTGATAAATCTACCAGATTATTAAAATATTAAACAATAGTCAACAGTAGTGAAACCTAACTTAAAAATGGCTATAAATGATTGACAGGAATGACCATCTGGCAAAGTTAAATCAAACCTGATTTGTAATTAGTTCTTGACATCCTTAAATTACTTGACGAGTAATCAATCGAGGTCCCGCAAATAGACTGGTCGCTGAAAAATAAATTATATTAACAAATTTGATTTCAATAACTTCTTGTTCACAAAAGTGAAGTTATTCAATTTTGTTAAACCGCCACTAATGTTGGATAATTACCAGGTTGAACCTCTGGTTGAACCTTGGTCAATGCCCAAGTGGTTTTATGAGAGCAGCGAGCTTATGTCCTACTATGGTGTTTATTAGATTATTGCTCCACTGTGAATATCTCTCTCTAAGTAGGTAAATTTCAAATTTAAATTCATAGGTAGGTTTAGGGCTTCTCTTGGTATCTAAGTTTAATTTTAGATAATAATACAAACGAAAAGTGTATAAGGCAGTAAAGCCAACAGAAAAAAAAAGGGCAATACTTCTTGATAGAATAAAATGTTCTGGTGATCACCATTAGAATGTTATCTAAGTAGTTATGCCCTAATTTTCTTTATTGCATTTAATCGACTCTAAGTCGGTATCCTCTTGATCTGCAGTGTTTTCCTATTTTTAAATTCTTTCTAAACAAGCGGGTCATATTTTATTTTGATATTTTAAGATCTCGTGCGATTATATTTTGCTTCCTAAGTAGATTTTGTGTTGTTCTCTCGCGCAGATATTTAATGTCCCTTGTAACGAACTTATATTTATTGAATTGCTAGTTATTCAAATATTCAAATTTTATGTATAAAATTATAAGAAATACCTAACAAAAGAATTTAACAATAATTCAAAGTTCGTAAACAATAATTAAATATTATACATTAATTAAAACATAAATGACTAACAGGAAACCACAAATGTAAACAGTGCTACTAAATAAAATACGAAAGAGCTATGGACATCTAGTAGTAGAAAATGCAATGTAACATTTATACCAACAGAACTCTATAAAAATTTAGAACTAAATAAAATGTAATTCTTAAGAGGCAGCACTGTTGTTGAAATATTTATGTATAAAACTTTATACAGGACCTTATCAAAACATTTTACAGAAAAATGATTAAATTAGACTATAGAATAAACATGCAATGCTGCAAAACTTCATAGCCTACACAGTCCTCTATCCTAATTACACGAATTTACCTGTACTAATTTTCCATCTATATTATGCAGCTTTACAAACACTCATTCGAAAGATGCATAATAAGACGTTCGTCCCCTTGCCTTTCGCGACCCTCATATAACTTATGGACACTTTTCATGATATTATTTAAACTAGCGTTCCTTGCGAACCTAAAGACTAATTTATGACGTCAGATGGCCAATACCCTTCCTTAGATCAGCGTTTACTGGATCTTATAGATTTATATTCGGAGGTTCGAAAAATGCATAAGTAAATAGTCTTCCAGATCCACAGATACTATAACGACCTTATAGGCGCTTCTTCCGAGACCGTTATAATCACCATTACGAATGTATAAAATTATTAATGTAAAGTAAAACCCAATAAACTATCAAAACTTTAACTTACTGCTAAAAAGTCCCTATCCCCGATTGTTAAAATAACA
The DNA here is from genome assembly GCA_024586415.1 of Phrixothrix hirtus. Classification (NCBI taxonomy): domain Eukaryota; kingdom Metazoa; phylum Arthropoda; class Insecta; order Coleoptera; family Phengodidae; genus Phrixothrix; species Phrixothrix hirtus. The sequence goes on from JAHWXV010794563.1 coordinate 8,365, forward strand.
AATAAGATAATATAGAGCATACAAAACTTGCCGCATATTGTTAATAAATCCTAGATTAAACATAAAATACGCATAGGTAGAAATTGCATGTATAGTGTAATCATAGATATAATGTAAATAGAACAGTATATAACATATAAAATAAGCAAAAAACCTAAATATTTCTATTAACTTAATTTCCAAAACTAAATCCTTAAAATAAAATCCAGGTAAAACCGGTATTCCACATAATTGAAAAAATTAAAGGAAAGTTTACAATCTGAATCTGCGATCATTATTCTTCGACTGAGCGAAACGAATATGGTCGATTAGCTAAAAAGAGACAGGTAAGGCAAATTATAAGTGTGATAACTGAAGCTACAACGAATACTAACCTAAACGTTCAAAGTGTATATGAACGTCCATGTCGTTGGTGGTCTGCGATATTATGCCTTTGATACATAAATATTCACGTAATATGCAAAAGTATAGTCATTATCCATGTTTATTAGTAACCTGCTGACACTTAAATATTGTCTGCTAAATGCAAAAGCGTAACCATTATCCATGTTTATTAGTAACCTGTTGACACTTAAATACTGTTTGCTAAAGAGTTACCTTTTAAGTAACCTCAATTTCCTATTTTATTTCATGGTTCAAGTCCCCACTTGTATTTCTCTGTAACAGCATTTAAAGAACCAATAACTATGATGTAGGTGAAGGAGCAACTATACCCAAGTTTAATTCATGCAAGTATCCAAGTAGGGAGAGTGAAATAGAAAATCAGTGAGCATATTACGCTAATATAGAGTAATAAGGCCCGCCAGAGTAATACATTTCATAAGAATTCAAATTCAAATTTTACATTAAATAAGATTATTTTAAATATAGAAATATATTTTATTCCCAAATCATTTTTGCTTCAAAATAAGCATCGTCCACCCCGCTGAAAACGTTTGGGTAGACCAATGTGCTACTCGTACATGCGTGACATTTCTATCCTTGCAACCCACTTCATTTCTGCTGTTACCTAACTAGTACCAAAATACTGTTCTGTGTTACTACAACTATCAATTTAATTACTACAAAACGGTTAATTAAAATAAAAGAAAGTAATACTCACATACATTCCAAATTGTAAGGAAAAGACGATTCAGGAGTCGCAATGGTGGAAATTGGGTAGATACACATCACATATTCACCTTATATTCTAAAATACTCGAATACTCTATCGTCCAACAACAAAAATTTACACTAACACATGATCATCTCGCATAACTTTTAAATTAATTAGGAGAAATTTTGTAATTTAACTCAAATAAAGGAATTTAACCCATACAATACATAAATGAATAATAATTAATTCTTAGCCGTAGAAAATGTTAACATATAAACGATACACGTTTGAGTAAATGGAGACAGCTATATTTTAAATATCTACGAATTGCTAAATTATTTCAACTATTTGCCTTTTACAAAAAAAATCCCTTAAACAACCCGAGTTGCTCAAACAACTAGAATATCGACATTATCAGCAAAACAGCAAAACATATTAATGATTTAACAATTCCTGAAGGCATAATTTTTATTTTTTTGGTTCAGTAGTTTAAAATTTCAGTTATCATAAAAATCGTTGAAACGAACTTGATTCTATAAAATTCAGCATTACCTGTACTGAATTTATTTGCTAAATATTTGTGTAATTCAAAGTGTTATGTGAAAGCTAACTACGCTCTGTATTCAACCTTTTGTTCTAAGTAGGTCGTAGTTTTTCGTAATAAGATAACGTTATGCTCCACGTTTCTTATTAGTAATTTAGAATGTACCCTAATTTAGAACGCAAAGCTGTAAAATCCCTAATTACTTTAGAGAATGTAATAGTAGATAAACCCACAATCCATTGTTATTAATTAATGAATAGTAGATATAGATTATTTTGTGATTATCATCTTTATCTTTTTAATTATATCAAACGATTTCCTGTAATTACCTACCAATGTTCATCTTAGTTATAAAATTGATATTATTCTCAATTTATGATATTTATAAGTATATCCTCAGCTACGAAATGATTTGAGGATATTATAATTTAGACCATTGCATAATTACAAGTTCAAAATGTTACTTTGTCATTTTTTGAATCCTCTATTTAGATTTTTTTTGTAACTCCAAAATAAATTTATGCATACTATATACAATAATAAAACTGGTGAGACAAACCTGCGATTGCAAATATCTACATTTGAAAACAGAACTTAGGTAACATTTTAAATGCCCTTATGGTTATAAGGACTTTTGAAATATCTAACAGAAAGTACTACTATTTAAGTGTTTTAAATTTAAAGATAGGTAATTTCTTGGAAGCACATTTATATACCTGGCTCGTGTATCGCAAATATTTTCATCGGTGTTCTTGATTAGCTAGTTCTTTTTAAATCATGTTTACTGACGGGTTGTTAAAACATCTAAACAATTTTATTAAAATATCATATTAATTATAATTTGTTAATTTCACGGTTAAAAAATAGACTGTCCACAAATGTGCTGATAACTATCAATTACGTTAATTGATTAGTGGAAAATAAAATCCACTTAAATACTTTTTGCTAACCCACGATATGGAAAGCACACAAAATAAACCTTTTGTTTTACCAAATATCAGGATTTTGATAGCAAAAAATCAAAATCTCTGGTGTAACCTAATATGTCATTACCAATTACAGTAAAAATTTACCAATAATAGAACTATGAAATAAGACAAATAAATACGAGGGCAGTTCGATAATTAGGCGGTTTCCAACAGATAGCACCACTGATCACTGAATGTATATCATTTCTGTCAAATACAATCTGTTAGTAGGTTGGATCTAAATTTTTAGCGCTATATGTAATTTAGTTTATGTTTGACAGCCATAAAAAGCGAAAAACTTGTGATTGTGTTAAAATAATGGATAAAACAAATTTCGTGCATTGATTAAGCATTAGTTTTTGCGTGGAAAAACCACCAAAGAAACAAAAGAAAAGCTTGATAAATATTGTGGCATATCTGATTCAGTGAATTCAACTGTGACTTATTGGTTTACAGAATTTAAACATGATAGTACAAACACAATTGGTGAACATCGTTCAGGTCGACCAGTCTAAGTGACCACCAAAGAAATGATCGATAAAATTAATGATATCGTTTTGGAAAATCTACGAATGAAAGTGCGTGAGACAGCTAACATGATAAACATCTCAAAAGAATATATGGGTAACATTTTGCATGAACATTTACATATGAAAAAGCTGTCAGCAAGATGGGTGTCAGGTTTGTTGACAATCGAACAAAAATGCAATCGTGTGGTCATTTCAAAGCAATGTTCGGCGATGTTTCAACGTAATTTAAATAAAATTTTACGTACGTTCATAACCGTAGATGAAACATGGATCCACCACCACACACACCTGAAACAAAACAACAATCAAAGCAATGGGTTAGAGCTGTTTCAAGTGCACCGAAGAAAGCAAAAATGATTGCATCAGCTGGAAAATTTCTGTAGACTGTTTTTTGGGATGCATAATATGTATTACTCATCGATTATCTTAAAACGCAAAAAAAATCACAGGAGATTATTATGTGGTATTATTGGACCAATTGCACGTTGAAATAAGGAAAAACAACCATATTTTGCAAAAAGGAAAGTAGTTTTTCATCATGACAACGCAGAAGCTCACACATTATGGAAAACTCAACACAAATTGGATGAACTAGGTTATGAATTGCTTCCGCATCCACCATATTCTCCTGATCTATCTCCCTATGACTACTTCCTGTTCCCAAACCTGAAATGAGGAAGTTGAATGGGAAACTGATGCATATTTTCGAGGACTTGATAAATCATACTACAAGGATGGCCTAATGAATTTGTAAAAACGTTAGACTAAGTGTATCGAGCTAAAAGGGAAAGTTGTCTTCTCATGTTCACACCGGTCATTTATGAAGCTGCCCTTTTAATAAAAATTTTATTCAAATTAGTGAATCCCGAGGAAGGAGTTTAACTCTTCTTCCACTCCCCCCGTTATATGTACAATAAAGATAGAAAAAACATACATATTTATCGGTAGCATAAAAATAAATAAGTTCAGTAACAGCACTGCAAAATTAAAAATTAAAAAAATAAAAAATTAGCATATGCAATTTTAATATTAAAAAATGGCCAAAATTATATCGCTACACAATATGTTACATATTACATAAAATGAATATAGAAATTCAGCTAGTGTCGGCGCACACATTTAAATGTTAATTATAATATTTTGTTCACCTTGTATATAAAAATTCAATGTAGTTACTTTTCATTTCTTAGGTTACGTTAGTTGCGAATTGCAATACCAATTCGCGCGTTTTAGCCAGTATAAATTTGAACCTCTCTAAGAACAGACGGTTGTCAGTCAATTTATCGCTTTAAATTAATTATCGTTATACTTTATAATATTTTGTGTTACAAGTTTTTGCAGTGTTTGTACAACATACATATAATTAAAAAGGCCTCATTTTAGTATTTTATCGGATAGTGTTTTTTGGTCAACCTTGAACTTCCTTGTTCCGTCCTTTTTTTACCCAGATCAAGTTCTTGAAGACCAAGCTTCACCTGATTTCAACTATCAAATTAAAAGGTAGGTTTTTTTCATTTAAATAACAAATTATCAATTTATTTGTTTAATTGGTGTAAGTTGTACGAGCATATTCACGGTCCTTCGCCTTATTTAAATTTCGTTTGGGATAGAAACCCCAGCCC
>JAHWXV010794706.1:0-15901 GCA_024586415.1 Phrixothrix hirtus
TTACTGATAATAGAACAAATTTTTAGAAAAATAAAATATGTACAATTTATTTAATTTTTCTGTTAGATTCGCGATAATTTATGTAATTATTACGTGAATCAAACACTATATTATTAATAGTGGCCAAACACTTGAATATTTGGGGTAACGTTTTCTATTTGCCCTTTGGCATCACTTAATTTTATTGTAATTCCTTACAGCATTTTATGGAGGGTTTTCTTATGTCTGTAGTCGTTAATGTCTTAAATTAGCACTAGAGATTTAAGTTACTTCATTAAGAAGCTATAATTATTATTTTTTAGATGCTCAGACCGATACTTCCCTATTCAACCACCTAGGAGGGCGGTCTGAAAAATGGCCGGTTTGAGCATGAGAACACAACTTTTTCTACAAAATTCTATTTTATTTCTCAACATAGTCTCGTTTTAGTTCGATACACTTAGTTCAAAGTTTTTCCAATTTTATTAGGTCATCCTTGTAGTACGATTTATCAAGTCCTCGAAAATATGCATCAATTTCCCATTCAACTTCCATTTTTAATTTGAATCTCCTTTCACCAAGCCATTTTTTCAGGTTTGGGAACAGGAAGTAGTCACAAAGAGCTATATTAGAAGAATATGGTAAATGCGGAAGCAATTTGTAACGTAGTTCATCGAATTTCTGTTGAGCTTTCCATGATGTGTGAGCTGGTGCGTTGTCATGATGAAAAAGCACCTTCTTTTTGCCAAATATGGTGGGTTTTTCTCTATTTCAACGTTCAATCGGTCTAATAATGCCATATATGATTGGTTTTTGCGTTTTAAGATAATAGATGGGTGTTATCCCTTGTGCATCCCAAAAAAACAGTCGCTAAAATCTTTCCTGCGGATGAAACACTTTTGCGTTCTTCGGTGCACTTGAACCAGCTTCAACCCATTGTTTTGATTATTGTTTTGTTTCAGGTGTCTAGTAGTGAATACATATTTCATCTACTGTTATGAATCTACGTAAAAATTCATCTAGATTGCGTTGAAACATCACCAAACATTGCTTTCAAATAACCACACGATTGCGTTTTTGTTCGATTGTCAACAAACGCGCCACCTATCTTACTAACAGATTGTTCATATATAAATGTTCAAGCAAAATGTTATCCACAAGTTCTTTTGGGATATCTGCGATGTCAGCTATCTCTTGCACGCAGATCTTCCAAAACGATATCATGGATTGTATCGATCATTTCTTTGGTGGTTACTTCGATTGGTCGACTTGCATGATGTTCACCAATTGTGCCTATACGGCCACGTTTAAATTCTGCAAACCAATAAATCACAGTTGAATTCGTTGGAACAAATGTGCCATAATATTTATCAAGGTTTTTCTTTGTTTCTTTCGCAGTTCTTCCACGCAAAAAATAATGCTTAATCAATGCATGAAATTCGATTTTATCCATTATTTTAACACAATCACAATTCGTTCGCTTTTATGGCTGTCAAACATAAACTAAATGAGATATAGTGCTAAAAAGTTACGTGCAGCCTACTAACAGATAGTTCTAGACATAAATGATATACATTCGGTGATCGGTTGCGCCACCTATTGGAAACTGGTTAATCATCAGACCGCCCTCGTATGTGGAGTCGCTTCCGCCGTAGAACCATAAGCTGTAAAAACTATCTTGTTTCGATTGCACACGTCACCTTATCCTTTGACAACAATTTTGGATTTATAATAATGATTTGTAGATTACGTTTCAATAGTTATTTATAAGCAAATAAGTACAGTAGCTAAATTTACGATAGGCCAGGTTAGTTTGAATCTTGTAAGTGTAAAACACAAAACCTTAAAATTATTATAATTTTCTTTGTCAAAGTTAAATTACTTACCAGGCCGCATAAAAGTTGAAGGTCGTTTTCTTTAGTCTTTGCTATATTTGATAAAGCGATTAAATTTATATTATAAATTTTCTGTTATGGGCAAGTTATTTTGTGGTGGTTTTGTTTATGAGATATCGCGTTTCTAGATGCAACTAATAATCGATTTATTAAAGAATCATCTCTTAATTACTACTTACAGCGTTCTAATAATTATGCGTTCCAATTCATTTTCGCATTTGAATGGTGACCTGTTCTATATAAATTTTCAAAATTATTATTTCAATAATTTTATGTATACCGTTAAGCTAAGTTTATTGACACGTTATCACGTTCTTATCAGCATACCTAACAAAAAGATCTAGTGAGTGCATGTATTATATGTCTTTTACTTTTTGTCAAATTCTTGTCGTGTCACTACGTTATGAAAGGATAAATAATAAACGTAGTAGTCATACCATGCCTTTTTTGACATAAGTCTCATTGTAGTGGTTTGTCCATTTTTGTTTCAGTTTCAGCCTAAAGTATGCTCCCGATACTGCGCATGTAGGTAACTTTTCAGGCATAAAGATTTAAGTACAGTTTTGTTTTTAATAGCATTATCGTGGCGCCCTGTTCCTTTATTGCAATCAACTACTGGTGGTGAAATTAATTTCAACCTATGACTCGCTTCCGAAAACCAAGAAGAGCTCCGGGGCAGTAATATAAGTTACAAGTTAAAAACAAATATCTAACACGTAAAATAAAATCTTAAAAATGAAGTTAAATTTTAAATCAAACTAAAAACAAATAATTTTTAGTTTTAAATAAAAAATGAATGTATGAACGCTGTTTATATCATTAAAATCGAAAGAAAGTTATTATATGTATATCTTGAGAATGGTAATTTTATCAGTCACCCATACAAGTTTCTAACCACACAGAACCCTGCTTAACTATGGAGATTTTTCCGATTATTCCATTCACGTAACTTCACCAACGAAATCAATTAGTTCGATCGTAGTTACACTAAATACATCATAAACATTGTAAGTTTAATGAAAATCATTAGAACCGTTTTCAAAAAAAGTCAGGCAAACCTAACAATCCCGTTAATAAAATGGTTAGCCTACTTTAACCAAAATTTTGCTGTGACGTTCTATGAAGATAATAAAAGCCTATCGGCGAGAAGTCAACTTAAGCCACGTCTCGGCTACCATCCCCTTGTAAAGGCCAGCTTAAACCTTCCCGTGCGAAGGGAGCTCATTACTACATACCTTCCGTTTAGATCGTGGACGCATACTTGCGTTGACTGTATCTCAGTACATATATTAACCCTAGTTTTATTATTTAGTAGTCTGAGTAGTCCTTCTCGTACCTCTTGAATAAGGCCAAATTCAAGGGACGGAGAAGTTATCTGTAACTTTTTTGGTAAAATATTGTATTGCGTGTACGCTAAATAAGCAATTTCTTTATCAATAGATATGTCATGTCATTCAAATAGCCTTTTATTGTGACAGTAGAATAGGTTAATTGATAACACTTTACATTTAAGAAGATATGCATTAAGCAAGGTCCCCCTTCATATCACGACCAAAATTAATATTAATATTTGGCGCTTCAACGAAAGGCAACCCCGGGACAAAATCATAAAAGCCCAAGGAACTGTTTCTATCTGTTCCAAGGATAGTTCCACACCTTAAGCGGCAATCTGAAGCAGGGGCGCCCTTTATTTTCCTATATCTCGACTTCCTTTAGCGCGCAGATGGTACTAGTGTACTTTATCGGGAACCCACACTACTCCGAAGAGTTAGAGGCCATTAATGCCTTAGTGAGCGTGACAAACGGTTCAGGTGTTCCATAAGAGTTTAAATATATTCCTAAAAATACAGTATAAAGCATAAACCACATAAATCACTAAAGTTGTAGCTCTATAATACTTTAAGATTATAGTGAAACAGTTAGTTGAGCGACATCCATTTGTATCAAAGTCAAACGTCGCATACACAAACGAAAAAATGTGCGTCAAACCAATCTCTGAAGTTGAAAAACTCCAATTGTCTACAAAAAAGGGTTAAAATAAAAGAACACGTTAGGTAACAAAATCATTTATTCCAATCAGAATCCACAATTTGAACACTAAAATACTAACAGCGAGTAATTTATATTTCTTTTGGAACGCGTGTCACGTGCAAAAGAGACACTTGAGTCTTAGGCTAAATTAATATTTAAACTCTAAAAGTATAGCTCATTCTACACCATTAAGTTGTAAATACTATAATCGTCGATCCCTTAGCCTACCATGGATGCAATCTTAATACAATAAACCAGATTCCAACACTTTGTTAGGTGGTACTGCATGAAGCCGCTAATTGTGGCTATGTGGCAAACCATAAGTTAACATAAAGTTGAAGGCTAATGATACAGGGAGTTTTCGTTTCTCTATATAAACGACAAGGTTTTTAAGATTTTTAACTTTCTAAGAATTACGGAATAAGAGCAGGTAAATAGTTTCAAGAAGTAGTCTACAAGGCGTATTTCTTAAACTCGTGAAAAAAGCATATCTCGCACAAAGTGTAATTCATTTATCGAAAAGTACCAAGAATGAAGACTACCTCAAATGAATTCAAATATAGAACAAAGTCTCTCTTATCTTTGGTGCGGCTATTGTTAGGCAACAAAATCGGTAGTCAACGAAAGGCTGGGCCAAACATCTCCGAGAGAGTCTAGGATTTCGCATTGGGCGTTAATCTCTGTAACGTAGACTATTCATATTGTTAAAAAATTCTAGTAAAATCATACCCAACACAACTATCTGAATGCTAAGATCATCTGAAAAATAGTTTTATTTGATTTTTGGATAATTATGAAACACCATTTGAATTTAAAAAGATGGTTTATTTTGGTACATTAATTAAATGCAACTAGAAATCAATTTCCCACTAAAAGGGTTATTAGGAACTTTTCGTGTAATTCACTTTGACCCAATTCAACTGATAACATTTCTTCCTGTGATTCAGATTGACTTATTTTAATTTCATCTCTTAATTGGTTTGTAATTTCTTCTTGCAATTTATTTTGATGTAATTTAAATTCTTCATCCAGACCATTTGGCCTGATTAAATTTCATCTTCTAATTTATTTTGAATGCAAATCATTTCTTTTTGTAATTTAGTTAGATTGGATTTCATTTCATTTTTTACATATTTTGCTACATTTTCATCGGAGACTTCATATTTCTTCCAGAGCTTCTTACTAGCATATAGAAAACAATTAACAACAGCTTTCAATTATTAATAGTTCGTGATTTCACACTTTCAATAACAAATCCGACACCTGACACCAATGTAACGAAATTAATTAGATGTTTAAGAAAATTTTATTTATACTCAGTAAATTATAACCATTTATTTACAGGTATTCCTCTTAAATATTAATTTTTATTATACCTGCATCATAATCGTTGTTTGTGTACCTTAGCAGCACGTATAAAAAGGCATTTAAAATACACCGTGCTTTAAATGTTACTAGGTAACGGCTTCACTAACTTCATTTGCTGGTTATTGTCGACATACTACTATTTATGAAAACATCAGCTAGTCTGTTTTAAATAGAAAGTGCTTTTAATTTGATGTTAAGGTGTGATTGTATTTATCTTATTTCGCAAATAATTATGTATGTAAATTTGTTTTACCCATCAAATTACATTAATGTATTGATTGGAATATAAAAAGAATTCTATTTGAATAGACGGACTACCCAAAAATTATATTTATTTTATTTATTATTATTGGTCGAATAAATACAACTAATTTAATTCAAATAATTAATATGCATAGGTAATTAGAAGATCAGGGCAAACGCAAATATTTCGTATAAATGTTAAATATACAATTTTGATTATTTGAAATTTAATTTCAGATGAAATTTATATTATTTGCAATCATTTTCAAATAGCTGTCAAGCAAGCTTGTAAACAATTTTATTCCCCTTATTTGGCAAATAATTATGGACGTATAATAAAAAGAAACCTGGTGTTAGACAACACACAGCCTTCTCTTACCCATTTTAAATTTAATTTGTGGTTGTTGATGTTAGTTACTTTCCTATACACCTACATTGAAAACTCTAAAATTAATTTTAAAGCATAAATAATCTATCCATTTATAATTTGCTATATACACGTACTAATACTCTTATAATTAAATTTTGAGCTAATTTAGAGCAAAAATGATTTATAAATTTAAATAAAACGTAATTAGATATATCAATAATGCCCACAAATAATTAAAATATTAATTTATATTCACTTTAGGAACGATAATGGCAACGGTTAGCCAGCAAATTAACTTACCATCCGAAACTTTACTTAATTTCGAAGACTTTCCTCGATAACTTCTTTCAACGAATTTTGCCAGAGAAACCAATTAGTTTGCGTAAAAGAGCACTATAGGCATTGGGAACGCGACACGCTTAAAAACTTATTAAAACCGTTTTTGAGGAAACCTATAAATCACAAGAATAAGGTGGCAACCCCGGTCATTCTATTCTAATAAAGTTCTTATTAGGATGTATTAGGAAGGTAATAAACTCAAATTTAAAGTTTAACTTTTCTATTATCTTTAGTTTTCGACCTACATTGACCACACACGTACACACCTTCACACGTACACACCTACACACGCACACGTACGTACACAAGCACCTACGCACGCTCGCACACACACGCGCACGCGCATGTGAACACGCGCAGACGCACATACGTACACACACAAATCCATTTCTAAAAATATCTGAAAACGTGTATTTCCGCTAAAAACTGAACGTTGATAATTTTGACCGAAAACATGACTTTGTACTATACTATATTTCGCATCTGCAATGTTGCGAGCGCTTTATAGACTGTTTCATACACTTGTATCATAATTTACTATTATAGTACTCTAATAATAAATGTTTAAATTTCTATTTATTTATAACAGCTACTTAGAAAGACAAGATTCTTAGCCGAAGTCAAACCAAAGGAATTTAAACTGCTATTTATGTAGAAAGGAGAAAACCAGTAAACATTCCAGATTATTAAGAAATAAAATTGGTTAGAATGCTGACGTAAAAAATTCCAATACCATGACTCATTGCTGTTTCCTTGAATTTATTTATATATCTAATGTTGTAATGAGCCGTTCGTGATTGCATTATTTATTTTAGTTCGATCTAACCTTCTTTAATGGTCTGGAATCTCCCACATTATCGTTATTTCTAGTTTTGTTACGTTATATTTTAAATTTAACGATTGCTAATATACAAAAAATTTTTTTTACCTTATCGATCTGGCTATGCGCAACTTATACGCTCTCTATAAAAATATGGCGGACCATTATCATATTAAGATTTTTCAGACTACTTTTGTTGAGAATATTATTCAGAAGATTATCAGCAAGGAATTCAGGTATGGCGAGGACATCTAAGTAAATCTCAAGGTCCTTAACGTTTAACTGGCTGCCATTTCTCAAAATAAAGAACAAACTTCAACTCGAAGATGCAAAATATGATGCGTCAAGGTGGATGAAAATAATAAGACGTTAAGACGAGAAATATGAGTATACTGTAAAAACTGACATCGCACTATCTGTAATACTTTGTGTTGAAATTTAATACACCGGAAAAAAACTGTAGGATAAAAATAACTGCAACTGTAAAACATTTACTTATAGCTGTTTCTTTTCTTAAAAATGTGTTTATATTATTTTCAGCACTTGTATTTTGACTTTATTTTCGTCTTTTTGAATTATACTTCATTATGATGTTTTATTTTAGTATTTTTTCCGTTGTTTTAATAAAATAAAGTTACATTTTATACGAGGGACAACCCATTATATAACCTCATTAAGAGCAACTCCTTACTTGACATTTGCCGTTTCATTTGCTAATTTATCTTAAATAGCATTTATAAGTGATAGTTTTAAGTTTCGCAAGCGTAGCGAAAAAATGGAGTTAACCCGAGAACATTTTCGCATAATGATTTATTATGAATTTAAGAAAGGTTTAAGTGCCTATGACTGCGACAAAAGTTTTAAATCAACATTTGGCGATCAGGCCCCTTCCTTGGCAACAACTTACAGATGGTACAAGGAATTCGAAAGTGGATAAACTACAGTTCATCACCAGAAAGGCGAAGGCCCTCCGATTACCGCTATGATAAAGGAAAATATTGCGGCTGTGAAGTTAATTATACAAGCAGATAACAGAACTAGTTACCCCGTGATAGAAGTTCAACTGGGGATTAGCTCGTAATCTGTGAAAACAATACGACCACCTTCATCTGAAAAAGGTTGTAAGTCGTTTTGTACCCCATCATCTTGCAAATTTTTAAAAAGCAAAACGAGTACGAATTTGCCACGAAACTCTAACACTGCTTAAGAATGATGGACACCAAATTTTGCCGAAAATTGTAACAGGTAACTTGCATACCATTTTTTGACATGTCAACTCGACAAGAGAGCCGCGTATGGATTCATGAAGACGAGACCACACCCACAATAATCAGAAGGCAGCGAGCAATGAAGAAAGTAATTTACGCTGCGATTTTTAGAAGTACCGGTCTAGTCAGAGCTATTAGGCTAGAGGCTAAGTAGTACGTTGAACACTGTGTGCTGGAAGTGTTTAATAAAGTGTCAAAGAAGGGAATTGTGCTACATCACGATAATGCTTCTTCCCACACTGCAGGGATAACTTGGCAGTATTTGGCTGCAAACAAGATTAATGTAATCGAACACCCTTCATACTTACTGAGTCTGGCAATGTGCGACTTTTGACTGTTTTTTGGGTTAAAAAAGAACTTACGAGGAAGAAGGTTTTTGTTAGAGGAAGAGATCGATGCCGCTGTTCGGTGTTATTTGGATAGTATTCCTAAAGCTGCTTGGCTTAGAGCATTTAAGCAGTGGAAGGGAATAATGGCTAATTGCATTATAGCAGAAGGCAACTACTTTGAACATATCTAAAATAAAATTTTGAAAAAGTTACACTGGTTCTTTTATTCTCAATAATAATGGCTTGTCCCTACCAAGTGCCACTTAACCAAGCATTTGCGGAAACTTCATCAAAATTGTCAATGGTTTCAGCTCCGTCGGATATATCATCTTCACTATTTTATTTTTCTAGTTTTTTGGCTATTTCGAATTCAGTACATTTACTAGCTACGTCAGAAATTTTATGACTCTCACTATCATTATTCACATAAAATTTTTGTGCAACATTTTCTAATTCATTTCAAATGAGCTTTTTCTTTCTTATTTGCCATTGAAGATTAGTTATACAACCTTATATATACACAAAATAAAATTCTTCTTTATAACTTTACAATCCAAGCAAAATAGCAAACTGATACGATGTAAAAATAAACTGTATAAAGTATCCTTGAATTACGTCCACCGATGACGGTTTGAAGGGAAGAATAAATGCTGTTACACACTAAATAAATGCTGGAGATGCCCAATCAATATGCCAACGGCCAAGGATTCTGCCTTTATCTAAATGGGGAGAAGCTGAGGTGATAATCAAGGACATGGCCATCCAGCCATTCAATAGTCCTTGCGCATCACTAGTTGTACTTATTAAGAAGAAAGATGGTAGCATTAAATTTTGTGTGAATTACCGTCGCTTGGATAATGTGACCAAAAAGGACAGAATTGATAACACTTTGAATACGCTTTCCAGTTCCACATGGTTTTCGACCTTAAACATGAAAAGTAGATATTGGCAAGTCGATATGTTGCCTGAACACCGGGTAAATACGGCATGCTCCATATAATTTGGTCTCTGGCAGTTCTCAGTGATGCCTTTTAGCTTATTCAATACACCAACAAAGTTTGAAAGGTTAATGGAATTATTGAAAACTATTCTTGGAATATAGTATTCATCATGGCAAACCTAAAGGTTGTGTAGCATTGTTATATTGCAATCCATGGATTATATATAATTGATTAAGAAGTTCTGGTAGCGAGCTATCTGTATACCAGTGTATGAATTGCACCGACTACTTTTGGTCAATTTTCCTGTAATCGCCACGGGCCTAAACGCCAAGTAAGTCAAAATCAGAAGTCCACTCCCAATGCTTTCTGAAAGAGATGCAAGTGTGAAGTTTGTAGATCATTGGAGGAACACCAATGATTTGTTAAATGGCCAGCTAAATCCTCTTAACTTTTGTATGTGGGTCTACCAAAGGCAATAGTATATCAAGCAGAAATTCGTTACATATTCCACTTCTAACCTAGACTTCTTGAAGCCTATTCAGACATTGCAGTAGGCACAATCAACCGTATTCTAATATTCTAACTGTTTTAGAGAGACGTTTAAGGCCATGCGTGCTTAGTAGTGGAACATATTTTGAGCGTAACAAATTAAGCTATACATATGACGTTTGAAAATTAATCTTTAACACAATACTTGTTCCTGAAATTTTCATTACAAATACTTTTACTAATACAAAATCAGTTACAGATATTTAAAAACCAATCTTAAAAAATAATTTTTTGCATTGCTCCTTTCATATTGAAGATTCTTAAAATAAATGCAAGATGGCCGTCTCCACGGTCATTAATAGACACTAATGTGTTGCTAAAAATTTGCTCCACGTTCAATTCAATATTTTAAAAGGTTTCAATCTAGTATATCTTTCTTTCCAAAGACAGAACGATCCTTACCCTTGAATTACCTTATATAATCCGAATGTGCATAATTTAATTTGGTGTTGCGTAAGCTACTTCGAAAAAATGATACAAAAGTACTTTCAAACATATCTATATTGTGTAATCCATATTTTAATTATTACAGCATACTCTTATGGAAATTATTTAGATAGTTATTTGATTTTAGGATTGCAATAAGTACGTAAGCACCATTTCGATTACAATGTCGAAATTAAATTCAATAAAAACTTTATCAGCATAAACTGAAGTTATTGTAGGACTAAATACCTATAACTTAAACATGATTATAAAAAATGTCAATAAGTCCTTGCTTTACATTCTAATTTACAAAATTCAAATATAAATATGTCATTTTTTACATTAAGCTATTACTTTGTTAACTTTTTAAAGCAGATAACATAAACTAAAAAATTTTATACCCATATTTTGTAAAAAAAAGCATAATAAAAGTTAAATGTAGACGTTGCGCTAGTTAGAAAACAGGTAAAGCTTTATCTAAATCCTTTTACAACTTATTTTTGAATTTTCAATGCGGCACTTAGTTTAAGTTTAACACCATTTTCCCAAACTTTAAAAGAGATAAAATGTTATGAGGGATTCTGATCCTTCCATTACTTCTACGTGAAAAGTTACTGATATGTGTTAATACAATAAGAAGTTTTATATTTTTAGTACATAAAGTTTCCTTAAACTGGTTGGAAAATTTACCTTTTAAATTTATATGCACACATTTTATCTCAGAATGTACATAAAATAAAATATCTACAAAGACATGAGTTTAATATTAGATACCTTAATATACCTATGAATGCATTTTGTATGTATGATATGAGTGAGCAGTAATGTTTAATGGCAGTATTTTAAGCAACCAACTAACAGTTTTTCCTAAACATGATATTTAGCATTACCAAAGTTATTCTAACCCGGGCATCTCTTATAGAACGTATTTATGAAGAGATACTTTTAGCAGACATATTCTAAATGCTAAAGGAAATCAATAAATCCCATTTGTTTTAGAAAATTAAAGTTTAAAAATAGTCCAATCTATTGGGACAGTTTTGATCTAATAATTTCTGAAGTTTTAATTACAAAACTAATGGACAACATGTTAGCACAGATGTTTTCAATTTTTAGCGCTAATCGTCAAATCGATTGCTCACATTGTATTTCATAGCGAGCATCAACGTTTATTGATGATATTTTATGTAAACAACTTAACACTGTTGCCTGAGCCAGATATTTAATGGTACTAAAGTTCTTTTATCATAAACCACATAAATTTTTAATGGTAAGTTTATGTACAGATATTTGGTACTGCAATGGATTCACCCATTAGTCCTATATTAGCACAAATTGTACTTGACAATTTAATTTCTAATTGTCCAACTATCAGTTATACAAAAGTACGTCGATCGCCTTATTTGTACAGGTCCTGTTGATAAAATTTATTATATCATTATTATATTAATCTTAAATTTGCAGTGGAATTAGAACGAAATGATCGCGTTCCCTTCCTAGATACTAAAAATACTAGACGTTTAGGCAGAGACATTAATTATTTTTCGAATCGTCCATTACATATTGTTACGAAGTTGCTTGATTTGTTACTGTTTAAGTTGGGTTGTTGGTTATTGTTTAATTAACATGATTAAGGGCGAGAGGTCTCGTAACTAATCAGCATTAAAGAAATACATCGGAAGAATAAGTTTATAAGTTTATTAAAAGTAAAGCAAAAAGTTAGACATTATAAAGCATTGAAATAAATGTTTAAGACTTACATAAACTTTGACATGGCGGCTTGGAACACTACGCGCACTTAGGTAATTATGTACTCTGATTGTGTGTCGTACGGTCTGTTAAGGAGTTGGTGTTGTTATTGGATAAATTGTCTGAATTACGCGTTGTGTATTGCAAATTGCAATAGCTTCTCCCTTTGCTTGATTATGCCACGGGAGCGATACAAGTTGTTGCGAAGTGACCAGGACGGTTACAATTAAAACAAATTGGTCTTGTATCTCTTGTTCGAGATATAAAGGATGTGTGTCCTCCTCTGGGACTAGAAGCTATTTTCCAATAAAACGTTGTAGTAGGTGTAGACTATATTTTAGTTTTATTTATTGCCTCTGTTGCTAATAAGAGCAATGTCTCTATTTCATTTTGTAGAAAATCTTTGACTTGTATTGTTTTCCGCCTTGATCATTTCAGGACAGCTTTGTTGAAGCTTTCTGGACTGAGTTTCTCGTGAGTAGGACAATAGGAATAAAAATGAGACCTAAATGAAGAATGAAAGCCATCCTAAAAATAATCTCGTATGTCCGTCGTTAATGAAGGTGGTTGAACTTGCTCTGCGAGTTTTAAAAGGTCATAATAAAAATGTAGGATGGTTTCGCGAGGGTTTTGTTTACGGCTTCGTAAGCGTCGTTTTGCTGTTAATGCTGCGGAACCTCCATCGAAACGATTTCTAAAGTCCTTGGAAATATCGTCCCATGTTTTCGCTAGATTTGCGGGGTCTGCTTTATAGTGTTTGTACCGAGTATGTGCTGCTCCACATAAAAAATTTCCGAAATGTATCGTTTTGATACTGTCATCCCAATGATTCGCGTTTGGTGCATCTTTTGTATTCTTTTAAAAATATTATAGAGTTTGATTCTCCCAGAGTAAATTGCGATGAACTTATGAATTTTGGAAAAATTGTTGTAGTTTCCATATTAGTAATATGTTGAAGCGTAGTATTACCTTGTGGTTCATTTTTTTCTATGTTGTATGTAACGTTATTAGCAGTTTCTGTATCAGTAGTTGGATCTTCGATAATTATAGGATGGACTTCAGTAGTGTTGTCAATTATCATGACGTTGAAATTTTCTGTAGTCGTATTTTGAACGGAAACTTGCTCAAAAACAGGTATCGTCTTCTTGATGGGGTGTTTGTGTGATTGAATCTTATGTGGACGGTGCTCGTGTGAGTGATTTTCGTGATTTAAACAGAGATTTACGAGTTTGTGTTACTGATAAAGAACTAATTTGAGGTTGAAGATTTGTACTATGAGTAGTATATGGGTGTTTTGGCGTACTTGAACTTGGATTGTTTGACATCAAAAATTGTAAAGATTCTTTAGCACTAAATTTAAATTTAATAATTGTTATACATTAAAATGTATACAAATAAAAAGAAATAGTGATGCGAATATAATTTAATCGTGATATTTAAAATAAAATTCATCGTGTATGAAGACACCAGAAAAATAAAAAAGCCTCGGCACCTCCATTTGTTACGAAGTTACTTGATTTGTTACTGTTTAAGTTGGGATGTTGGTTGTTGTTTAATTAACATGATTAAGGGCGATAGGTCTCGTAACTAACCAGGATTAAAGGAACACATTGGAAGAATAAGTTTATAAGTGTATTAAAGGTAAAGCAAAAAGTTAGACATTATAAAGCATTGAAATAAATGTTTAAGACTTACATAAACTTTGACATGGCGGTTTGGAACACTACGCGCACTTAGGTAATTATGTTCTCTGATGGTGTTTCTTACGGCCTGTTAAAGAGTTAGTGTTTTCAGACGACAAGTCACCTCTTTATATATTCTTTGCTAACCAAAAGTCTAGGTGCTATTTCAAAGATCACACGGGTGTAGTTAACGGCGAGTGTATGACCGCAGCTTGGTTAATTAGTAATTATTTTAGGAAAGTTTCCCGGAAGAGCTTTAAGAATAGGAAACCAAAAATGCGTTTAATGAATAAGCAAAGTGATAATCTACCACGTGAAACTAATAACTAATAATTTCTTGAATGATAGGTTATCGTGAATTACTTATTTAAATAATTAGTAAGTTCCTATTTTGATGAAATAATTTATGAAATAAGCTATAGAACAACTTTGAATTAGAAATATTTAAATAAAATAATATATATGTATTAATATAAGAATTCCTTTTGTGACAATATTAAGCATAATATAAGTTTAGGTTTAAAATCTAGAATTAAAAAGATTGTTCATCCTACTTTATTGAAAAAGAATTTGCATAGCTTAGTTAATTTTTTAGCTCAAAATGATTTTCCCAAACATTTTGTAAGCAAATTTACTTTTCATACAAATGCGAACACTGTAGATACTATAAATAGTATTCCAACATTAATTATAAGAGAACTTCTTTACATTCCAGAAATCAGTTTCAAGACTAAGAAATAAGTTTAAAAATGTTCAGAATTTAAAAATTATGGATTATTATTTCACTACTATTACTAATATATTTAGACATGAGCAAAATTGGATTTAAGCGCTGAAGGAGGTTTATGCAGATTTAGCATCGTTTAGCGGAGCACGAGGGTGGATTCTCAATTATCTAAAGATGTTTTGTGTGGTGGTTGCTTGGAAGAATTATACTACATGAGAATCGTCTAAAATGTTAAAAGGATGCCACTAGCTTTATTCTGGGAAAATTAGCTATCTTAGCCAAAAATCTAGAAACGGAAAAATAAAGATGAGGGATGTTAATATGGAATAGTGATCGACACAAGTCCGGCATCGTATTTTCAGAATGTTAAGTAAAATATATCTTTCAAAGATTACTGTTTATACTTTGGTTTACCTTAAAGTACCTGAAAGTAAAATGAGATCTATTCTAAAAATAAGAAAATTACTAATTAAATAACAATAAGTATAATGAATAAAAACAAAAGAATTATTAGTCACAAATATTTAAATCAAGTGATATAAGTGACAAATGGTGTGTCTAATATTATACAATTTGATTATTAATCATAAGTTATGGTGGAGGCCAACGCTAGTAATACTTAAGGTTACTTGAAATTTAGACTATTTAATTAAAAATGGTATCATTTGACACGTATGTACTTGCTATTTAAAAAATGAAGTTAGCTTGTTACATATGTGATATTTCCGCATGAGAATACGACTATTTGTAAAATTGTATTAAGGGTATCAGACAGTTAAATACTCTATAATGCTAAATATGTGACGGTACAGAAAAACTAATTCACAAATCCATTTAACACTGCCTAAATGTTAATAGATGTATTTCGCAATTACATGTGCTAAACTCAGTGCAACGATCTCTTGAAGTATTCTTCCGAGTTCTTCAATTGATAACCGTAAAAATCACTTAGGTGTCTGCTTAGACAATTTCAACTACCTCATTTTTACTGTCGGCAAATACAGTGAGAGCAACAATGTTTGTCCGGACGATACTTGTTTCCTCTTGTGTTATCAAAACGTCGATCCAGTCTGATATTAGCTCCGTTAGTAAATTGACAATTGTTTGACATTTGTGCGCGTTAGTAGATTTGTATTGGTTAATAAAACAAAATTAGGTTATGTTTTTAATAATTTATCCGACTTC
>JAHWXV010794837.1:0-17214 GCA_024586415.1 Phrixothrix hirtus
AAATAATGAGTGGTAAGCCATTTTAAATATTAGCAGTAAAATTGTATCACAAGTTAAAGTAATTGAAAATTGAAATATTTGAATTTTAAAATAATCGAAGCTTAAATATTTGAATTTTCAATAGCGAAATTTTGAATGTTACCGCATATAAAATGGAGAAGCTGGCCTCAGTTGGAATAGCGGAGTCAGCGATTAGTTCAACTCCAAGAACGGAATCTCCTAACGTGGCCGGAAAATCTAGATTCGCGAGCTGGAAAATCAATTTAAAATTAGTGAAATAATTCGCTAGCAAAGGGTCCTTTTACTAAAAGTGGACTCTTTACGGTAAATTATATCTAATGTGACCTGAGCACAGACTTAGTAGCAAATTAAATTAGATATGATCGTAAAGAGAACTTATGTAGAGTGAATTGAATTTTAGATACTCAAATAGTAAGTAACGGTAACAGAGTATTTGATTAAGTAATTTATTTTAATATAGATAATTGAAGTTAAGCCTAAAGAATGTATTTTTAAAGAGACAACTGAAATTAACACTCAGTTTAGAAAAAATCCCAATTTTAACAAGATTTAAAATATGTCCTACTTATTATAGGCAGCGGACACAAGGATTTATGCTGTGTGATCACACTGAAAATCAAGATCAATCACAGGATTAGTGGTTACATCAAGAACGAAGAGAACATATAAAGGCCGAGTTGTAATAATTAATTGGCAAACGCCAAAGCAGATGTTACGTTTATAAACTTGGCGACCTTCAAGAATAAGCAACGCCATATGCTGTCTTGATGTATATTTTTGCAGATTACTGCATAGTAAATTAACGTACGCACACACGCAAGCAGGCATAGACACAGACACAGAGGTAGACGCAGACGCGGACGCGGACGCTGACATGGACGTCGACACGGACACGGACACGGACACAGCCTACACACACACACACACACAAGTGCCCAATGCAACCCCAACCCTCTTCATTTACGACCGCTGATTCTTAAAAAGTATTAAAGAAAAAACAATTTTGCCCATTACAACCAAAACGGAATTTACTTTAAGGAATCAGCCTGACTCAAAACCCGCCAGCATTCGGCATTAAAGATAAAGAAAACAGATATTATTAGGTAAGAGAATTTAGAACGCCATGTGAAATGCGCGTACGTTGAGAGTTCAGAAGGGACTGCCCTTCCGGCGCTACAGCTGGAACCGCTCCCTATCTTTCACACTACAGGGATGGACTCAATTGAAGTCAGCAAATCCATTGACGTATTCCGGCAATTTGTGGTTCCATTGTTGAAGTTTAAATAATAATGTTATACTGTAATCAAATAAAAATTGTCTATTTTAAATTGGCTTATAATACAAATGAATTTTTGAAAGGAAATTATTTATTTAATTGTTTTATGTATTGTTTGCAATTGCTAAAAATTGTTAGAATGTTTTCATTTTAAGGGAAGATACTACAAGGAACGTGTTACACGTTACAAGTTATTATTTAATTAAATTTATTTTAATATTTTCTTTGGTATATTGTTATTTTAACAAATTAAGGAAGTAAACAATGTAAAAACAAAAATCAACATATTGTCTGTTTTAATAATAATTATTATAAACTACACAAATCTTTTAGTCAGCGATTCTATACAAATCGCTTAGCTATGCAATTTTCCAGTTGGTTTTTGGGCATCAAAGTTCTTTAGATTGTTGCTTGCTTTTGGATCACCAACAGTTTTAATAGAATCTTAAAAAATTCGAGAATCGTCTTCAAAAAGGATGTTGTTACTCTGAGTCGTTTGTTCAGCATTCAGGCATTTAGGAAACTATCTGATAGATAATCCTTGCATATCTAAATGATGATATATAACGTGAAAGACATTTTTGTAAGAAATCTTTAAAGGCTCAGCTATGCATTTGAGTTCAATTCATCGATCGTTTATGATCGACATCAACCTTTTAAGGGTGGACACCAAACCGAATCCCCCAAAACAATATTCCACTTTAATACGTTCTACCTCTATTAAATCCAATAATCCACTTCTTCAATGTATTCAGCATAACTACATAGATTTCCTTGCCGAACAACCTATTAAAAACAAGAACCGAGTCGCTCATAGAAACATTGAAATTTTATTTGACTTATTTTCTTTAAAAATTAACGATGTGAAGCCGATTAAACCCCTTTCGTCATAATTACCATTGTCGTGGTAATCGCTTTTGGCATTGTCTGCGGGAACGGTCCAAGGCTAGTTTTTCTCAATATTTCCTTGTATAATGTAAATGTGATTTAATACATATTATTGTAGATAATACTAAAGCTTTATTTGAAAAGTTGGACATCTCATTTTGTTACACACAACGAAGGGAAACATCAACTTTATTTCATTATAACAGCTACTGATTAGCGTCTAAGAAAACAAACGCGGGTTTTCATAGCAAGGAAATCCATAAAATTCCTTGTAACAAAGAGCAGCGTGTATTTTGGAGCATGTGCTTCAAAAGTGATAGTGAAAAGTTGCTTCAAGTTATACAAGTTAGAGTTTGTGAAAACTTCGTATGTAAGCATAGTCGTGAGACGAGCAATTACGAAAAAAATTACTTGAATAATACCGTTAATTAAAATACTACGAGATAGAAATTATACTGAGTAAACCAGTGGCAGCAAAAAATACTTACTTTAACTAATGACAATCTGTTATGAAACAAAGTCAACAGTACCAACAAGGTTCAATAATAAGTTGATTAGTTACTGGATTCAACATACATTCGGATTTATGTAGAAAATAAGTCTTGGATTTTCAAACAGCACAAAATGATAAACGAATACCACAAATTACATTAAGCAGCAAGTGTTTTTTTTAAGCATTTAACTAACAATCCATATCGCACACACAGTAAAAACAAATGTTAAACTTTTTAATTATGATTAGAAAAGAAATCAATTTAATCTAATTGATATTTAATTTATCATAGAATTTAAATGTTAGATATTCTTGAGTTTACTAACCCTTAGTAAGCAATAAATCCGTTATAAACTGTAATATGCCCCAAAAATATACAGGTTATCTTCTAAAAATAGAAATTTTGTAAAAACGATTTACTGCTTATTCGAATTTTTATTTAACGTGCATTTCTTTAAGTAAATCCCTATTTATGTAATTCGCTATTTCAGCTGAAGACAACGGATTTAAGAATTTACTAAATCGTTTGTCAACGACCATTTCTTATTTCTATTTTAGTTCACAAATTGTTATATTTTATTCTACGAAGTGGAAGTCTATTGGAAATTATTATTTCCTACTAACGAAGCGTATCTCTGTTTCAATTCATTACATAATCCGATAATAACGCTACATTAGAAGGCTCACCCATGAAACACTTTAACAAATATTCAATTCCAACAGTTCCTTAATACAAGTAATTCTTAACTTAAGTTTTTATTAAATCGTTTCATACATATTTCACAGCTATTAGTATTACATATTCATATTTAAACACATAAAGCTTGGTCAATAGAGACTGCAATTATAACCCCACATATATAGATATTTTAAATTTAATTCCTTTGTCCAATTTTCATCAATTTCATTACTTAACAAAAATATTTAGATTGTTATTCTTGTATAATAGACTTATATTAGCCGTAACTAACTATTACACATACATAATTATAAGTTTTCTGAACATTTATTGCGTGTCTCTTACAAGTTAACAACGAAAAACGTTTCAGCCGAACTATTAGTATTTGATTATATTCTAAGGAACACTACTATACCAACGACTGTAGTAATAACGACATCAAAATTTTGAGAGATCCTAATAAAACCAAATTTTAAAAAATGTTATTTATAATACTCCACTCAAACCGAACAAAAAATGGATCTACTTCCATTCACCTTTATATTCCCAAATATTTTAAGTTAACTATTTTAAATACAATTTTAAGGTTCAGTTAAATTTAATCTATATATAGAACATTTTGAAAGTGCCGCTTTCTATCAATATTGATACCTGCACTAATTCTGATAACTTAGATTTCGATGAACTAGGAAAGTTATAAAAATATTCTAAGGAGTTCTATATTGCGCCATAGCCTACAATTTGCATAGGTGTAAGTAGGGTTGGATAGAAGAAAATATTCTCCTAGGATATTATAAGCTAATTTTGACCTTTTCTTTAGAGTACACACTAGTTGTATGACTTTGTAAGATAGGGGATGGTTTTTAGGAAAATGTTTGAAGCTAGGAATGTTAAGAAAAATGATTTAGTACAATGATAAAGGTAACATTTATTTCGTTTTAAAATAAAGTGTTGTAAAATTTACTGGTCCTTGCTAATTTAGAACTTGGGTGTTCGATTTAGTATGTGACTAAAATTTTGTGAATATTTGATTAGGTACAAGTTCTATGTTCCACATTGTATATTAAACTTATTCGAACATGTTTACTATTCTGATGTAAGTTTTTCCCCCTAGAAACCGATTTTGGCAATAGTCAGGATCAATAGCACCAATAGCATCCATTTGCTCAGTTGTGACCTGTTTTCCCCCGAGAGGTTATACTAGACAGAATGTTCCATTTTCACTTCAAGTACCCCGTGAGTATAGGAAATAGTAGGCTCAGTCATTTACTCTGACATAAATTCTATAGAACAATCCATATGTCGTAACGTCTAATTATCAATTCTAGTAACCTCTACTCGATTGGTCTAGCTAGGGATGTATTCATATTTTCTTAAAGTAAATAGTCGTGCGTATTGATAATATGTATCGTGTTATATTCCAAAGCCATATACCTGTTTTCGTCTACCTTCTTTGGCTCTTTGACGTATACGTCTTTAGCCAAACAAAAGAATAGAGTAGGGGCAAGTTCAAAGTCAGTAATAATTAGTTTGCAGTTAAGCACTAATTATTATTGTTTTCTACTCTGTTTAAAATAAAATTGTTGTCTCTTTACCTAGAAATTTAGCAAATAAAGTAATTTATTTCTCTACATGAAACCGCTATTCTAAAGGGCAGTTGTTAACGTATTTAAGATATAGATTTATTGTAAATCCTGGTGACACAAATCTTTATTTCTATTGTTAGTCTTTCAAAACATCATTTGAAGGAGTAACAGTTACATAGACCAGCATTTTCATTAAAATTTCATTAATTTCAATTACAGTACCTAATTACCAACGAAATATTTTTAATTTATTAGACAGCTGGTTTAATGCTAATAAATGTTGTATCATTATGTACATCTTTTGAATTACAATGCATTTAAAAGTTTTATGAATCCTTAATATCATTATAGTCACGTAGGCTTGATTACTCTTCCAGGTCGGCTTGAAGTTGTTACGAACTTTTCCTTTTCTTTTCTTGGAGACTTGATTGAGTAGGATTAAATCATTTTTTATACAGAAATTTCTTTTAGGATTGGGTTATTCCATATTGTTTAAATTTTATATAACATTTCATGCCTTCTATTAATTTAAATTTACTTTTCTGCTATTTACAATTTAAACGTAAAACGAAATAAACAATTTAATAAATACATAATTTCCTTTATAACCTAGCTAAATTCATTTTAATACTTTACTATTTACCCTTTTAGAGCTAAGTATATGATTTATAAATATTTAAAAAACCGAGTGCCCACATATTCACAACTAGCGTAATTGATAATTCTTGCCCTGTAGTTAAATTGACCAAAGAATGCCTTTTCATTCAAAATAGTTGACTGCAGGTACTCGAAGTTTTACTCCAATTGACACTTCAATTTTGGAGTACACCCTTTTAAATTTAAGCAATCCTATTTTGAAGAATAAAACTAGAATTACCAATAAGTTTTAAATATTTTAATAGCGCTACGTGTATTATACTCCAAAATATGATGACAGAGGATGATAACGGAAATTTAACCTATTCATTCTGTATATGTGTCCAATTCAATTTGTAAATTTGGACTAATACCTATATAATTATAAGAATATTTCAATTTTACAATCTAATTATTTATAAAATCAGAAAGAAAAATGTATGGTTTATTGATGTTAAAGAAATGGTTACGGTTTTCTTTACCTTTCACAATGTCCACATCTAATTCATACAATAATACATACTTCAGAGATGTATTTTTAAACTAATCACGTTTGTATGTACGAATAAATTTATTTAAATAAAAACAAATAGGATGTTACTAAACGCTACGCTGGGAACAAAATTAGCACCTTTAATTATACTTATCTTTAGTTAATTCTTGTTTACCTCTTTTAATATCCGAACTAGGAATGTAGCGTAATTTAAATGGTAGGTATTCTAGTGTTTGAATGCAAACGAACCAACCTGATAATGGCGGTATGTTGAAAATTCACACCATTAGGCAGGCATTTAAAACGTATCATGCTTTCTAAAGTTCAGTACGTAAAAGAGTAAAGATATCTTAGTAATAAAGAGATGCTGATATAGTTCCACTGCAAATTACAAGTACTATTTTAAAAAAAGAAGCTACAATATTCATAATAAATTCAAGTTTGCGAATTGCCATGTTTTTACTGAAAATGGCCAAATAAATTTAGAATCGTTTTACACTAGGTTAGCTTATAGAAATAAATTAGAGACTACTAAATGAATATTATAAGTCAGGATGAATGTTCGAGATGTCTCATTTCCAGTCTCGTATGGGGTACCTCACTTACTATTAGAGACAGAGCGATGGGGTTTGTTCCGCACTGCCCTAGCTTTCCAAGCTAAATTTAATGGTAAAATTAAAATTTGGCGACATTCTTCTGTTTTCAGTTTATAAACAAAAAGTAGAACATTTGAATTCTTTAATAAGCTTTATTTCTCTTTTACTGTTGAAATAATGGAGACGTTTATGACCTATACAGTACATGACGCATAATGTCGGAGCGTGCTTTAAATTTTTCTATCGCCGACTATTTTCGAATTACAAAATATTTAAATTTTTTAAATCCGTTAGAAACAAAATTTTAGGGACTTTGTGTCATAATTGTTTTCACAAGCACGAAGGACAAAACTAGATAAAACTAGATAAAATATTCACAAGTCTTTGAAAAAACATCATTGCTCCTTAGAGACAACCTTTGTAAATAATTTTCCTGTCAGGCTTTAGGGCTGTTTGAATAAATTTTGTTAAAATTGAGATTGTTTTCTTCCACCATGTTAATTGACTAACTAACTAATTAGGGTAAAAGTGACTGATTAGTTTAAAGAATCAACCACTAAATTTTACATTTACATTGAACGTAATAAATTATTTATTACTTGTCAAGTGAAACTCACAATGGCCAACCATATCTTTAAAGCATGTCTGCCTTTTAGTCTTTGTTATTAAAAATTTCTTAATTGTTTTGAGCTTCCCTGATACAAGAAGAAATAATAAACGTAGAAATGAAGCTTTAAAAATCTAAAATATTGGTTAATAAAGTACAATGATATAAAACCAAGAACTATTCTAAATCCACTTATAACAGACTATTAATACTATTTGCAACTCGGAATACTTATTATGGAAAATAACAATGACTTACTACTTTTAGAGGTTAGATTAGGATTTAAATTAAAGGGAACCCCTTGTTTAAATATTGTGTACGAATTGTTGATGATATTGGCTAAAGTTTAATTTATAAAACTCTGCAATAAATATTTATTTATAATACGACACTAGGTCGTCTGTTACACAGCGTCTGTCCTTGCTTAATTGGGATTTGTTCTAGCGATGATGCAGTACATGTAAAAGAGATTAGTGTGACGCTAAGACGCTATTGTAGAATATTATATTTCTCAATTTCGAAACATTAAACTGTTAGAATATTTTCATCCCTTTAACTACAATAGTTAGAGTGACAGCGTCTTCACTAGGGAGGAAAGCTCTTACAATTAACACTGAGCTAATAAATCTTCTCTAAGGTCCTTCGAAATTAGAACAGCAATTTAACATGGTCACTTCATTTCGGTTATAAGAAAACGAAAGGAAGAAGTGTAAAAGAGGTTCCTAAAAAATCTACCCTTTCGATTCTTGGCAACATCAAAGTAGCAGATTACAATTTCAATTAATCATCTGTTATCGCATTCTTATAAGAGCATCTATAGGTCATCAGCCAATGTACATAGGCCGAATTCGGTTAAGAAAGGGCGGGCCAATCTTTAAAGAACCTTTTGTTAGTCCTCAAAATCAAAATGACAATACTAACATGCTTCTTTAGTAAAATTTTTCCAAATCGAAGACGTTGAACTTAGTAACCGAAAATCACTGTTATTCTCTGAACAAAAGATTTCCGAGAACAGTTTTGTAAAGACCATCCTCAATACAGTTTATTGAACGGCTTGCTCAATTAGGTAAATACAAGCTAAATATGTTACAGTCATTTCTCAAGTTAGAAAAAAGGCTGTAAAGCAACAAAGTATTCTAACTTATAAGGTGGAGTTCATTCCAATTACATCATCCATTGGCAATATCCTAAATTATTATTTACCACATCACGCAGTTATCGAAGCTGACTTCCTTATAACTAGCCTGATCGTCATGTTTGATGCCAGTGCAAAAACTGAATCGGGCATTTCTATAAATGGCGTTTAACCTGTTAGTCCAATAGGACAAGACAAATGATTTTCTATTCTCCTACGTTTTCGGCGATATGACGTAGCCTTGACCGCTGATATAGAGAATATGTAGTAGAATGATCCTCCTACATACTCCACAGAGAAATTTGATCGTATTCTGTGGCGTGGCAACCCACAATAATCTGTAGGTACACAAACTTAATACAATCACTTGCAGTAGAGCATCTTCCAGTTACTTAGCTTTGCATGTTTAGCCGAGGTTCCTGAAGCTTGTTAATTCGATAATCAAATTTTTACAAGAACGGCTTTCTCTTCACCGGTAAAATAAGCGATGAGGTCATAAGGGTCAAAAATGAACTAAAGACGATTTTGGATAAGGCCAGTTTATCTAATAAGAAATTTCTCCCTAATAGGGTTAAAGTAATAACTAAATTCCCTACGTTTGGAATAACTCTGCATAAAATCCCTTTAGGTGACAGATTTAAAGTGAATGCGGTTAGACTCCCATGGAATACTTTATCCGACGATCTTTTATAATGT
The DNA here is from genome assembly GCA_024586415.1 of Phrixothrix hirtus. Lineage (NCBI taxonomy): Eukaryota > Metazoa > Arthropoda > Insecta > Coleoptera > Phengodidae > Phrixothrix > Phrixothrix hirtus. The sequence continues at coordinate 9,107 of JAHWXV010794837.1, forward strand.
AGAGCTATTATTTTCCAATTGCGCTTCCAATGCGAATCATTCGATTTTATCTACGATTTCATAGTTGTTCGATCCGCTTGGATTGTCGCCTCCTGTCCTTTCAGCAGGAAAATACTCTTTCAGAGACTTTGGTAACTGTAATTACCTTGTAACTAATGCGTGCCCGAATTCGTAGGCTCTGAGCGGAACAACTTTATCAAACAAGTTCGATACGTTGACGATACCCCGCTAAACCATGCCAACCTTATTGATATCCTTGGAATTGCATGTCTTCTCTGACAGCAGTTTAACTGGCTATTGCGCCTTAGCTTTGTAAGATGTAAAATCTCTAAAAACCAATTCCTTAGTAGATTGTTATGTACAAAGTCGCCACTTAGCCCCTCTAAATTCAACAACACTATGAATGCATTGAAAATGTAGAAAACGCAAAGGAGATCTAAATCTTTTCTCTAACAAGTAAATAAATACAGACATACTTTTTAAATGTAAAGTACTCACATTTAAATACTAGAGGTTTATTTACAACTACTAAATTACTTAGATTACATTAAAAATATAAACCTAACTAAAAAATATTCAAAAAACAATGGGTTTTTATTATGAAGCGTCCTAAATATATGTGTAATAAATTGTTTCGTGATGATAACGAGATTAGTGCTACTGATTAACAAAAAGCCGTTAACCAAAATCCTGCAGAAATTTGGAAATGGAAGTCAGTGTGTATAAGAAAAAACCTACTGAATACTTAATAATTAAAAATAAAAAGCCTACAATTTAAACCAGTTAACCGTTTTTATCTAACTGATGCTAGGATTCTTATGGAATCGTGTAGGTGGTATTTAATCAAACATGGTATTTGGTTTGATAAAACCTACATAGCTAGTGCAGGGATGTTCCGGTGCACTACTCGCTATTGCACAAATAAAGAATTTCTCCGAATGTATAAGAGGAGATAGCAACGCTGTTTTGGATTTAGTGTTTCCTGCTTTATATTCGGAAAGAAATTTCCTTACCAAATATTAAATAAAGCTCTTACACTTGAACGGTACATTGAACAACTGCAATTAAATATCGGGGAATTATTATTCTATTGGGCAATCGCACCTAAATCTGTTTTCAACAAGATAGCGCACTAGTCCACAATACCACCATACTATGCCAATAGCTAAAAAAATCAGGAACATCCGTTCACGGACTAGCAGTGGTCTACCCTCTATGATCGCCGAATCTACCTGTATTATGCTTTCTTATTTGGGATTTTAAAAAATTCAAAATTTATAATACTGAATATAGCACAATAGAAGAATTAGCAACGCCTTAGAGGAGCATTAGGAAAACTTTATAGAGTTGATCTTCAGAGAACGACACAAAAAGGTCAGAATTTTGTTTACGATGGAGCGGAGCCCAGTTCGCACTTAGTAAGTAATTCAGTATGACTGTTATAACGAACGTGAAAATTGCAAACAATTTGTTCGTTCTAAGCAACCGTTCACTGTATCAAATGTATTGAAAATGCACGCTAATGCACTTATACAAGCTAAAAATTAAAACCGAGTACAGATCTGTGTAAAATTATGTGCAATTAATTTAAGTTGATTTAAAGTGAAAAATATATGAGCTGCCGAAGGTAATCGATGGCCAAATAAATTACCAAAAGTTCTGCAAAATTCCCGGAAATCTCCGCTAAGTCATGCGATGCGAAGCGCCAAGCCAACTGCGATTTCCATTTAACAAAAATTAAATTTTATCTTATAACTATAAATAAATATGCCCCTGCGTTCTAAGCTCCTTGTTAAATTAGAATCGGTGGAACCGTATTTATTATTTTAATAGTAAAGAAGAGACAAAGCTTTATAGAAAATTCAAAAATGTAACTTTTCGTTTATAAATTGAGAATAAAAGAAAATACAGTGAAAGCTGTCTAAGACGAAAACTGGAAACAGCGGAATCCTGCCTATTCCGGAAAATATATACGGTCCCGTGAAAATTACAGGGAATATACAAAGCTAAACCGGAAACTGCTTAACGCGAACACAGAAAGGAAATATAGGTCCGATGGAATAAATTTAACCTGAAAAATGCGGAAAATTGTGTCTGCATACGTAATATAAATAATATCTATGCTTTTAACATGTACAAATTTGCATGTATTTCTTAGAAGGAATTAAAATTATATTTGTGTATTAAATTTAACCGTGGTACTTTTTAATGTTATTAACAAGTTTCAAAAGGGACTTATTTATACTATTCTGCTAAAACGCAGAATTAACAGTTCTTAAAACTACTCACATGCACTTTCAATCCTAATTGTAAGTACATGCGTATATTGTATAATTTATTGATGCGGTTACAAGTATTCTCGTGGTGTCACGTCCGCGAATAAAAAATTGTTTTAATTTTTCAAATCGGCCTAAGATTGTTATTTTTAACTAGATTTCGTTTTATTTTAAATAAAAATGAATCGCACTTTTACACAAAAAAAATTAACCTAACAAAAGGACACGAAACTGAAGATTCAAGCGCTAAGCGACTCACTGTTAAATTAAACTGGGGAAAAACACAGGTGTATGATTTCTCAAATATGGAATGCAAAACTTTAAAAAATGTCCATGTATACATGAAATAAAACATTTGAAATATAATATGATAAAAGCTAATTAATAATTGCCTTATGTAAATCAAAAAATTTATTTAGCGTTACTGTGTAAGCCTGTGTAAAACAGAAAAATTTCATGGTCCCTTGGGATTCCGGTTTAGACAGTTTTCACTGTAGCTAAATTGCATTCCACAATTTAAACTGGCTTGAAAAGTTGGAACAGCGCGGAGCAAGTAATCAAGATGGAACACTCTTTACATTGTGTACATTATAAAGGCACTATTTAATAAGTTAATCGATTTTTTGTGGTTACGTAGGGTTTTACGAAGTCGATTTGGAAAATAATAAGACTACCCTAAAGGTATGTAAACAAGAAATAATTGAAACCAAAGTCTTAATTCTTTTTCACTGTACTTCTTACGATATTTTCAACAACGATTCTGCTGCAAATACCATATCGCGTACTCTTCTATGAAATCATTTTTGTCATCTATACTGTAGGAGCACTTGTAAATTTAACTTGATTTAAACTTCTACTAAAGAATTTATTTAGAAACATCTTTTATATTAAGTTAGTTTCATTTAATCTTGCAAGTGAGTAAATATTTGAAGCTTTTTTGTCTATACTTACTAAAAATAATATTTTATAGAATATTTTAAAGATATGTATTTTCAAATTATTTTACTTTCGTGATAAAATGGTTACATTTTAAGTAAATTATATTTAAACCATTTAAATTAAGAAGTATTCGTTATGTGTGATTGTGGTAATATAAATTAGAATAATTCCAAGTTTAAACATAATATCCGTGTGTAACTTCTTAAGGAAAGTTTATTATTATTTATTATATAACAAAATTAAGTTGCTTCTGTTTATATATTTCTCGTTGATTTTATAACAATATTACTTTTCATTGCTATAAAAAATTTATGCAAGATACTCGTATCTGGCGTATAAAAACTTTCTATGTCGGTGGCCGGACCGGCTGCTGGTGGGAAAAGCTATGATGTTCTTCGCTCAACTAGGTCTCTGAAAAACAACTTGTTCACATTAATAACAACATCATTTACAAATAACAAATTTTACAAACAGGAGTTAAAATAAATTATTTACCTGTAGAATTGGAATCATGTTTTAAGGTTATTTAATAACAGCACTTGAAATCAGAACTTTTATTATAGTATAGCCCTTATTGCTAAAGCGCATTAAGTTACATGAATATTATCGAATTAAATCCATACTTATTTTTAATTAAAGAGATAAAGTTTAAAGCATTTATCTCATACTACTAAGTTAGCAGCGTATCAGTCCCAGCCGGTCGACTCAGCGTAAGCCTTCTAACGCCGAAAGCCAAATCTTATTTTAAACTGGAAGTATTAGCTCACGTTGTCTTTGAAGAGTTATATCTCCAGAACATCGTATAATTAATATTGATAAAGATTATTTATAGTGTTACCAATAAAATCTATTTGCAAAAAATACGAAAACAAATAGCGAAAGTAATCAAACATACCTGAATGGATTTTTATAAGTTAATAATAACCAAGCACCTAATTACGGCATTAAATATCTTATGATTTATACAAGGGAGCTAGTTAATGTATAGAAATTAACAAATAACTTTGGATAAATGCCAAGCTCTCATGATCTGTACCGCAAATGTTGAAAACGACCATCATCTGCACAAAAATCGAAGGAAAGTATCCAATTACAAATATGTATACTGCCTATTTTCAAATAGAATACACATTGATTATGTCCTCTATTAAACCCTAATGTTAATATAATAGTTGAACTACAAATTTTCTCAGTCCCAAACTAATTCTAAATTAATAAAATGTCTATATTTCGCAGTTCATTTAATTGAACCTTGGGGTAATAAATAATTATCTTTTAAAGTTTTGAGTTTTGAGTTCTGCTCGTTTCTGAACCTGTTTAATGATATCGGGGTAAGTTTTGACTAATAATCACTTTTTTTTATTATTGATGTTAATTTAGTTTTGAAAATGTAGTTTTTCTGTTCGTTCTGATCTTTTTGATCACCGACGCTTAACGCGGTGTTTCGGATCTGACAGATTCCCCTTCCAATTAATTTCATTGATAATCTATACTGGTCAGCTTCCGTTGGTACTAGATTCCAACTTATGGTTCGACTATCCAGTCACATTTGCCTCAGCGTAGAGGTTAACAATATTACGGTCACCCGGCATTAATGGAATTTGGCGATACTTATCATTATTAATTGCTATTTTTATCTAGTTACGTTTAACTTCTGGCAATATTTATTGAATGTGTGTAGAAGAACTCCAGTTGAGTAGACGTTATGAGATGAATTATCCACTAAAGCTTATTTTTCTTATTGCCTAACGTAATAGTTTATTCGATGATTCAAAAACTTCTTAGGCAAAGTTCGACTTCAATATCATTTTTTTTTGATTTATGCTTTAAACGTAATTAATGTACGAATGTAGATTAAATTTAAATGAATTAATCTCCATTAAAATTTATTTGAACGGTTGAATTGTGACCGACGTTTTTTCAAACATTTTAAAACCCTCTTAAAATGTTATATTCTTTAGCAGTATTATGTATAATTTCTATTTGGAAGGCGCAAAGGCCCCTGACTTAGCTTATTATTGCAGATTTACCTGCTGGTGTTACGACACGTAAATAATGTCGTTTACATAGAGAATCTTCATACATTACTACCCTGATAACTGAACGCTCGAATTTACTTCGGTGGCGAAACGATTAAAATGTAACCTACGAATGATAAAACTTAATTAAGATTTTAAATGATTAGTGAATTTTGTCAACTGATCTTAACGTTAAATTAGTTCTTTAAAGGTTCGTTCTATTTAGTTGCTTATATATTTAAATCTTTAGCGTTGTTCCAATAATCATTTGGTAAAACTTGTAACAGCTAATTTAGAGTTTAGCTTGAATTCGTTTACTTTAAACGTTTTATCTTTAACCATAAGTGAATGTAATGTCTTGTTAAGATAACCATCAGTTTATATACAGTTTAACTTTTAAAGCAATTTAAGTAGTTATGTTTGATTATATATCGTTGCAACTTGGTTAAAAAAGGAACATCCAGTTATTAAAATAATTTTCTTTATGTTATTTGTTTTTACTGTTTTGTTTGGAAACAAATAGTCTAGAAATAAATTTATTAATCGTCGCCAACGTATACAGATATTTTTTTATGTTAAAAGCTGGTATTATTCATCCTCTTATAAGGACTGGTCGAAAAGTTTCGACTAAAAACTTCATATACATTGTAGACAATGTTATTATTTTACAAGAAACTTATACATACATTCCTTTAATTAGGCAGGCTTTCACTGTTTACCTGCGGTGTACCTTCGGTAAGTTATCTAACGTAAATATTCTACAAACAGCGTGGCGCTCTTTTTCTCTCGGTATGCTCGATTGAATAAGGTCAAATTTGATTAATTGTAAATACAAAAGACCAACTCCTTCTACCCCCTCTACCCGATTCGCCGCATTCTCTTTGAACTGATTGGCACACGCGTCGTTTTCCTTGCCAGATATTCGCTCCTGGACAAGTTTATTTCACACAATATAGATGAAAACGTTTAATTAAATTCTAACGTGTGTTTCATATGTCTTGACATCAACTCTTGCCATGACTTTGACAACGCAGCTCTTTTCTTATTTCACACACATTAAAATTAAAACGAAAAAACACATAACCAGCAAATGTAATTTTTATTAGCTGTCAATGATTATTACGAATTACTACCAAATTTTGTATTTCTTATTTATTAAACCTGAAAATGTTCACACAATAATATATTTGTAGTGGGAAGTTACTTTATATTAGCCGATGTATGGAAAATGGTAAATGGCGGTACTATATCAATAATTTCATAGAAGAACTTAGACAAGAGTACCCTTTGACTGTATTTAACAGGATTCAGGTTAGAAGGTAAGCATTACGATCAGTTGATTGTTACCACAGTACTGGGAATATTAATCCTAGACAAAAGTGGGAGACCTATTGCTAGAAATGAGAACGTTATAAATAATGTTACAGATACAACACAAAAAGAACCTACCACTTCAATTAGAATACTTGTACAACAAGTAGATTTAAAACATACCACCAACCATAGAGTTGTTTGCTAAGAGTTTCATTTACATTCATATAAGTTGCAAATGTACCAAAAACTTCTACCACCAGATTGTAATAAGACTATCGTACTGTCAGTGGTTTAATGAAAATATGAATGACGATGTGTTAAATTTAAGATTGTAACAGTCTCTTTTTGAGATGGATCAATTTTTGCAAATTGCGTCTCATTTCGCGTTTTCAATTTTCTGATGTGCTTTGGGTTGCCTAACTCCGCCTTTTGTAATTTGTATTCGCGAACGTCGTTTATCTGTTTCCATCGTGTACCGTCAGGTATTGGGTGTTAGTTCGTTGTGGGAGACTCACGCTGTTATTTTTCGCTCCGCCTAGTTTCGACGATCTCTTTCACTTTTTCTTCTTCTTAGGATAAAATACCTACATTTTTGTTAGGGTGAGTAGGCATCCCTTGGTTATCTACAGGGTTGGTTAATTGATTTTTCTCTCTTTATTTATTTCTAGTATTTTAAGTACGGGATTTAAAATGCCCGTTAAGTTTGGGAATTCGCCGGCGTGCTCATAACGGCGATTTCTTCTGAATGAGTGCGAGGTTGCGCTTTCGAGGGTTCTTTTCGCCTTAGTCAACCTGCTGTTTCTGCATACCAGAGTCGCCCTTTGTTCTACCTTCTACGGCGCTAGTACGGCGATCAGCGGTTTCGCGAAGAAACACCCGTTCCGCAGCCTCGAGGCGATGATTTCGATTCATTAAGGATAAAATCTATTTCTTGCCTCCGAAAACTTCTACCATCTAGGTCAGTTTAACTTATCTTTTCTACTAGCATCCGTTGAGCATGGCGAAAGCTCGTGACGTTTTGGGACCTGCGAATTGCTGTGTTGCGTTCCGATATTTATCTTCTACAGTCTATTATTTTATGCTAGAGTAAGATTAGTTCTAATTAATCATTATAATTATTTGACTTTCTATAAATATTCTACTAATAATTTTGAAATAGAAATTAATTGTTTTGTAATAGGAAAATCTATTCCTAAATGCAACGAATTGTTATTTGCGCTCGACCCTAAATTCATAGAGCGAGCGCGGCATCAGTCTCTTGGCGGCGATCGAAATGACCGCGTGAATACGTTCATGGCCCCTTTAATATTAATTTGCTTCAGTACTTCTACTAGTTACTTTGATATATTTCTGTATGTATAATTTATGTAAAGGCGTTCTTGGATGAACTAAATTTAATTAATTATATGCGAATTTAAACATTTGTTTACGATGTATTAAAAGCCTAGCCGCTCATCACTTCAGTGACGTCCGACGTCCGGTTTAATTAATTTAATTATTAATACTTACTTTCTTAGAATTTTTGATCTTAATAGACGCTTTATATCTAATTCAAATTAGG
>JAHWXV010795098.1:0-14092 GCA_024586415.1 Phrixothrix hirtus
AATTAGTCGCTTTTGTTCAGAATAAATGTTATTGTTTTTAAACTTAATGAGTGTTTTTCTCAAAAAAATTGTTATGTAAGGTACTAAAATGTTTATGTCAGGGTGTAGCGGGTGAGAACGTCTATCAAAATCCATGAAAAAAATTAGGGTTGCTATTTAAACAAATTGATGACGACGCCATTCCTCAAAAACACAAGACGATCGAAAAATTGACGTGTTCGAGGATTTTTCAAAAAAACGTCATATAACAAAATTATGGGCTTGGTGCGGAACTTTATCATCACTCTGTATAACCATATGTTTCGTTTGAAATGCGAAAAGAATAAAAAACGACGAACCATTCTGCATCACGACAATGCAACCTCACATACAGCACGACAAACTGTAAACTCTTTAATCACTCAGAAAGTGGAATTAATTTAAATCCTAATGACTTTTTACGTTTCCAAAATTCAAAATCGTGTACGTGGTCAACGATTTTCAATGCTAGACAACGCAGATGATTTGTTCAAGAATGCAATTTTACTGTGCTGACTTCTGGGATGAATATTATGACAATTGGTTTAGTCGCATGAAAAAATGTATAGCTTGTAAAGATCAATATTTTGAAAAGGCATAAAGCAACTTTTTTAATTCTAAATATGTTGGTTTTCTTCTATCTCGAAGTTAAAACAGCGGCCTTCGTAAGATAAGTTTTGTTTTTTGAGATATTTTGAAATTCAGCTTCTGTTTGCTTCTCAGAGATGTTCGAAAAAGGGTTTAAGAAGAATTAATAGTCCTTAAATAATGTTTTTTGGTCAACACAATCATGGCGCGTAGAAGAAGGAAAAAAATTATAAATCTTCGTTATAGAAATTGAGCCGCAATGGTTTTTATTATTTTTCAACTAAGTTCAATCTGATACTTCCAGCAGTCTTTATAATATTGGCCATAAATTCTGTGACCAGTTGGCGAAACCTTCAGGGGATCCTTTGTTTATGCATTTTTTTGATATTAAACTACCGCTGTTGACTCAATTTCTTGGCAGCTTTTATTATAAAAAAAGTTTCTTGGTTATAAAATTTTGAACTTAAAGATTTTCCTCAAGTAATTTTGTGATGCCGCATTTTCAGGTACTCAGATTTTCAGGACCCCTGCCCTCAAAAAGAAGATCTTTTTGCATTTTAAGCAAACGTGTGGTGATAAAATATTAATTCTTCTTTGTAAAACTAATATAAAAATTGAATTACTTTGATTTAATTAATTATATAAAAATGAATAACATTTTTAAAATCCTTACGCTTTTTTGATTCCAGTAATAGCATACATCAGTTAATTAAAAAAATTAAATATTATTAAATGCTTAAAATTTGTTAATAGGGTATGGAATTTAAATTTAAATAAGTATTTATAAATATAGTGAAGGCCATCGCAAATATCTTCTCATAGTTCTTCTATAGAATTATTTGAACTTCGCCAAACATATTCTATCATATAGGGTTCAGCAATGTTTACAGACATACGTCCAATCTTTCTTCGCAATTATATTCTGCGCATGGATGTTGTGGCTTCCTGGGTGGATAAAACTTATACGGTGAATTTTTTTTATTTATAAATACTTATTTAAATTTAAATGATATACCCTATTTATAAATGTTAAACTTTTAATAGTGTTCAAATTTTTTAATTAACTGACTGTTGATATAATTGGAATTAATAAATTGTATTGATTTCTATATAATTAATTAAATCAAAGTAATTCGATTTTTATATTAATTTTACAAATAAGAATTAATGCATTACTTGTTTTCTCGAATACGGTGCGTTTAGAAGATATGGCAACTCCGCATTGATCATCACTAAATGCACACATATGAATTTGAAAAATACTTGTAAAGAAAATTTGAGATACTCTAAATAAACAATCTAAATCGCACAATTTAGTAGTAAGTTCAAATGGTGAAAACAAATTGACGGAAAATACCACGGAGTAGATTTTATGGCATCAACTCATCTAACCCTATGACTCATAATCTCTCTGAATTACTTATTGCACAAACTGGAAATTTTAATTGTTTGTAACTTTTTCAAAAATGTTTACACCTACTATAACAATAATAAAGATGGAATTGTAACGTAGAAGGCCAAATTGTGGCCGCACTAGCATGCGTCTGAAGTCTCTGTAAGCTAGGGTCGGTGGTTTTTAAGGTGCGCGTTCTACTTTATCGATGTGTTATGAATTTTTTTCTTACGAGAAAAGTCAATTTTAAGAGTTGTGGCACCACTTCAAGAAGATGTGTTACTGACACTACTGCGATTGTTCCAAAAGCCATCGAAGCAGCGGAAACAGTAGGTTTAAGATACTTTTTCAAATTTTAAGACAGGTGATCGCTGTTCTACGAAACATTCGGTGCATTCAGGGACATCCTTGAACAATTTAGTTACTTGGGCATTGCGTGCCTGAAATGGTTACTCAACCGATTTTACAATTACTTAAGTGCATAAGCTTAAGAATGGAACTATTAGCATAAAATCCAATGGATGCATCTTCGTTGCCAAATATGATGCCAAACAAACAACTAAAAGGGTTTAGATAGCATTGGTTATGCGTGTAAAATGCCACATCATCCTCCTTTGACGAGTTTACGATAGGCAAAAACGTTGAAACTGCTTTTCAAACAGATCAGCAGCAACTCAATCAAACTCTAGAACTGCTTGAATTGTGTTTGCAGGTGACTTGTATACCAATTCAGTTTTTTTCAGTTTCCTGAGGAATTGCCTAGTAGTAAACTAAAGGACTTGTTTTAGATGATGAGAATTTGCGAGCATCTCTTTTTTCTTTTACTAGATTTGTGCCGATCAATATAAATAATCACTTCATCGAAATTCTACATTATCAAAGCATTTTACACAATTCTTTTCAGTTATAGCTTCAAAGAATTTTGTAACATTTTCTTCATGAGAAACTCTACGTGCCTTTTTTTATTATTTGAGACCGGATTCTCAATGTTATGTGGCACAAGTTTGTAGTCATGTATCAGAAATTCTTTATTATCGGCACGTAAAAATGATTTTTCTTTTTTATACAGTGGTAAAGAAGATCCTTCTCCAGCTCATTGACAAAACAGGTTTCCGGTTATTTTTTATTGACTAAATCCATTTACTACTAAATATTCTCTTTTTTTGCGTAGTTTTTTAATGGGTACATTGTAATTTTTGCTGCTGGCTGCTCTTGTTTTATGAAATAACCTTACTTGAATCTTCGTTACCCCATCGTTTACAAGAAGCTATTTAGGGAAAATTTAATGAAATGACTTCTAAAATTCGTAATCTGGATGAAATTAGAAACAACGGTAAATTAACATGTGATATTTGCGACCTTACACGATTTTTACTGGGTTGATAATACACCGAGACACTGACATAAATGTTGCGTGAAGCTATGGTTACAAAAACTTACCTTAACAAATAATTTTTTGTGAAAAGTAGAGACGTGCTCTCTCAGTCGCACTAATGTCTTAATCAACCAAGATGGCGCTACTGATCATTTTTGGCCTACAGTCACTTATGTACTTGTTGTTAGAGCTTAAAACTAATGAGGAGAGAATTAAGGAATTTAATTCCTCTATCTTAATGATAGAAATTTTAATTAATGGGAAGTAAACCAGATTTAATAAAAAAATTGTGTATCATTTTGTAAGTAGGTTAAGTATTTTAAAAGTAATTGCAATTATAGTTTACACTAACAATTTCAAAATTTGTGCTAAAATATTCTGCATATGGAAGTCACATTTTGCATCATTTTAAAATCAAGCAGGAGACTAAACAAGAATATGAAGACCTAGTTTGAGTTTTTATCAACCACACTTATTGTTTACATTTGCTTGTGTCCACAGTATACGTATACGTGTATGTGGGTTTATGAATGATTTACTTTTAACGTTGTTCGAGAATTAATTTCTACGCACATTATACAGGGTTGTTTTGAAATAACTTCAGGAAATCAAATACGTAACGTATACGCGGCTACGATACTCGTTTGTAGTATTCTTACATCCAATAAAGCTTTTTCTTAAACAAAAATATAAACCAACATTTTGGTAGTCGCTGTCATACTCTTCTTTAAGACGAAAATACTCGCGATTATGTTTTTATAAAGCCATAAACAGGTATATCCGATTTCAAAAAGTATTGATTACGGTTATTGCATTTTAAAACCATTATCTACCTCAGCTAAGCTTTTACTAATAGTGGTAAAATATATACATTTGTACTTCTAATAAAGCTTTGCGTAATCTTTAAAATATGATACACAGCTGTAATTTTCAACATAACAACGTATAAATTACGCTGCTTCGATTTATTTCTAATAGGTACTTTTTCTTGCACTAAAATACTAGAAAAAGTAACTTGTTTACATTAAAGTCATTAAAAATGGTAATTTAATAAATCCAAAACATAATAAATACATATTGGTTATGTAATTATAAAATAAATTTAAGCAAAGTCACAGTTCTGAAAAAACAAAGTCATGTGGATTTAATATACAGTTACGTAACTACAAAAGAAGTAAAAACATATCCAAAATATTTACTTTACATTAATCGATTTACATTTATTGTAATGCAATGCCATAACTTATGTAGCTACATTATTGGCCTTGCAACTGAATCTCATTATATACAAGTTTACAATGAGCCAAGCAAGTGTAATTCGGGAAGTTTTGAAATGGTTCTGTAAGATATTTCAAAGCCTTATTTTGCCCAAACTAAAGAGATCCAAATATTTTCTTTATTTCTTTATGAATGCATGAGGACTGAAGATTTCGTGGTTTGATTTTCTGAAACCATTTCATAACAACCCCATATATTATTAAATTCGCTTTAGGTGGTAAGGTGGCCAGGACGTCAGCTCATAAGTTGCAAAAGAATACCCAGATACTAGTAAAGGTACCCTTAAATAATTATAACTATTTCACTAAGTTGTCAATTATAAATGTAAGATATTTAAGTACTAGAACCTGCTTGTGAATAGAAAAAGCTATATCTGCATCTTTAACCTGGAGCAGTGGTAAAATGAGAAAAGGTAGGTTAAGGATCAGTATGCGATAAAAGAATTTCGGACAAATGGAATGAAATATATATTATAATTCTTTCTGTTAATAGCAATGACCATTCATTTAAGCGAAACATCCGAGAGTTTGTAGAATCTATCAAATTTATATACAATACAAAACCCTAACATTGTACCAGGTATTTTTGTTTTGGTAGACATCAATATATTAAAATTATGGAACAATAAGTCAACTCGCATTTATTTTTAAAATATAATTTAGACTAAAACGATTTAAAGACACATCTTAAGTAGTGACTTGGGCATCTCATATTATATAGCGTGATTGATTTACTAGGGACTTGAGGTATAATAGATAATATGCAAGCTGGTACTTACATCTCCTCGTTTTTTTGTGTTCGACATTTTTATCCTAACAATTATGCTAAAAACCGTATTTCAGAATGCATTCCCTTTTGGGTGCATAGAAATGCTCATTGGATTATTGTGAATAAATTCCAATAGAAATTCTTAGTTAATATGTTGTGTGACACTGAATCGCACATTTTGCGAAGTCATGTTATGATTGCGATTGTCCTTTAATTTCACTGGCCAACACACATTTTAGTTGCTTGAAGGTTGTAACAATTAGGTGAATTTGTGTACCAATTCCAAAAATGGCATCAGGTTTGCCCTACTAACTCTAGGTTTAGAGATACAACGCAGAAATCTTATAAGCCGATTCCACCGCTTATATATTTAAATGAAGAAAAACTACTTATTTATATAATTTATTATATATACAGGATGTTTCAGATAATACTATATTCCTTTTAGGAGGTGAAAGGAGATCATACAGACACCACAGAGTGCGTAAAACTAAAAGCAATGCGAATACCAAAAAGTCATTTTTTTGTAGGTATGATGTACGAGTCTCCTATGATTGTATACTAAACTGTCAATCACTCATAAAATTATAACAGATCTATTGTTATAATAACGTGCGCTGCGCTTTTACAGCTGTAGCAAGCACATCATTTTACAGAATTGAGATAGTTTAGAATAAATAATTTTTTAACAATTTTGAGCAAATTATTTATTAATAATTGACAAATGAAAGTAGCAAGAAAGTGTGTTTAAATGCAAATGAAATTTAAGCAATTATTTATTGAAATTTTTCAAATAACAGGGCAATTTTACACCTAAATATAGATTATCATTTCTAATACTCTGTGTCGTCATCCTATACTTAAAATAAAAATACTTTTAAGCACTTTTAATACAATGGCTGAATAAAAATAGCTTTATGCTGTCCTAATTTAAATTATTATTCACGGGACTCTGATAATTGAGATAAAAATTTAACCGCTTGTGCATTTTACATTTTTACAACGAAAAAATAAATTTTGCAATTATCATAATTCCATTTACCAAAATATCGGTTAATGACGTTTAAAAAAGTATGTCATGTTACAGTCTTGTTTTTGTGCGCATTTCAAAAGAAACAGGTGCTCTACTACGGAAACGTTTATTTAGTAATCAAAACTTATTTATTTGTTATATTTAAAAGTATGTGCAGTAGTACTGTCATTTTAGATTCATGATCGTCTCGTCATTATTGAGAAAAAAGACTTTTTGGTAGTCTTATTGCTTTTAATTTTACACATACTGTCGTGTCTGTATGATTTCGTTTCACTCCTGAAAGCAATGTCATATTACCCGAAACTCCCTGTATATTGAGTCAATTAGAAAAATCACATCACCAAATCAATTTATTTTAAGTGACATCATAAGAAATATTCTTTATTTAGTATATACGAAGCTTCTTGGAAGGACTTTTAAGACTAGGATTATCCAGGATAGCCCAGCTAAAGTTTCCAGCGATACCCTTCCGTCTTTCACTGAATCTCCCTTACATAGCTTTGTATTTTGGTGAAATCTGCCGCCTTGTTCGTCGCTTAAATAACAGAGTTTCTGGAATACCATCTGAGTGACCATGCTTACGAACAACCAAACTTATCAAAATTTGTGAGCATGGTCTCCACCAATTCAGTGCAGAGTATTCAAGAAATCCTTTGGCATATATAAAAAACTTTGTCCATTGGCTCCACGAAACGTAGAGCGTGAAGCTTCCTTATCTGTAGGCCATCAAAAATCCCTACTTTTAATTTATAATTAAACCAAAACAAGGTCTTTTTGTGACCAAAACCTTTACGAATTGCTTGATCAGACCACGTTTAATAAGCAATGTTGACCAAAGATTCATGTATAACGTTTTGTACTCCAATTACATATTTTTTCTTGAAAGCCATTCTTTTTTACACAGCAGTCATTTTTAGCTCTACATTCTCATTGACAACAGCACGTGTATCTGTTGACTGAGGAGAAAGTTGATCTGCATCTTTGGATCTACACAAATTACCCATTGATATTCTTGATACTTAGCTTTTTCCAAAGACCAGGAAAACTGCTGTACTATACTTTCATACTGGTAGAGTGAGCAGGATTAGAATTGAGCTATATAAGTTGCTACTGTTTGAAAGAATAAATTTTAAACTTCACTTGCAGTTGTCAATCAAAAAACGTCATTCATTTCCCATGTATTCTGGTATGCGTAGAATAAGTGCTCGTGACTTGAAATAAATTGACTTGGAAATATGTACATGATTCTTTTTAATAGGATGTAATATTGTATATTATAAAAACCAGTATTTTTTCTTCATATTAAAATAGCGGATGAGGCTGAATGGACTTATAAGATGTGCTGCATCTCCAAAACCAGAGTTAATGGGGCAAAAATGATGCAATGTTTAAAATCAGCGCATCAAATACACCCAAGAATATATATAATATCAAAGTCTCCAAAGCAAATGTTTTATTTTGTTGGCCAGTTTATTAACACCAGCTATTTACTTGTGTCGTAATATTAAAAGGATTACAAGTTGATACACTAAAAGCTGATATGGGGAAATAAGTTAAGTAGGGAAAATTGCACGGTGGCCAGCTGTGCATTACAATACTTTTTTAATCAAATTTTAAAAATATCATAATTAAGACTCATTCGCAGTTTTCATTGACAACTACGTGAAATAAATAATTTAGTGTCAATACTAGTATTCTATTCTACATACTGTAACGAAACTAGTTAATTATTTAAAAGTCTTTATTCATATTCACTGAATTATGATTATTTATTTACACTATTACACTATTAAATATTTATTTTGTAGTACACTAACCTCTATTTATGTATAACGGTTACTAACAAGACAAGATTCTTAAGAAAACTAAAATAAAGGAATTTAAATTGCTATTTATATAGAAATGAGAACTCAGGAAAATTCTAGAATATTAAAGAATAAAATTAGTCATAGTGCTGATGTAATAAATTCAAATGCTATGACTCGTTGTTGTGACCTTCAATTTATTTATTTAGATATTAGTTACAGTAATGAGTCATTTATAATTACTTCGTAAGAATTTCATCGCATAAATGGCGATATGCTCAGCTGTTTTAGTTTCCTGTTTTCATAACAAGTGCTAAATATGAAACTCTATTTAATATTGTTCAACACATTTACACAGAAGAAAATTTAATTTGATAGCTGTGAGTGTAATGAACTATAGGTCTTTTTCCGTTCATAAATACATTTTACTAAAGTAGGTTCTTACAAATATTCGTCACAAATAGGAACTACTTCTAAATATCTTTTTGAAAAAATTTCATATACCAAATAAAACACATTTCATTAAACTACCCTGGAATAAAACTATGCTGATACTGTATTAAAACTGTGTCAGTATTGACTTATTTTAACAATTTCTGAAATAAAATTTAAAAGTTTTATTCGTTTGTTTTTGGTAAACCTGAACTGAAGAGTAAAGTAATTAATTATTCAGTTTCTAATCCTATTTCAGATTACTCGTTAATAAAATATATTCAACAAAGGGTCGTCAAAGTATTCTGTTTAATAATATATTTAAAAATACGAACTTCGAGCAGGTTGCCCCAGTTTTTGTACTCGCGCATTTCCAGCCGATAAAAGATTCTATTCGAGGATTCTTTAAATTGCCTTGGAAGAAGGGTCAGGTGTAAGGGCAATAGTTGTGTAGATCCTGACATAACAAAGAAATGAACATCTACTCAAGAGAACTAACAAGAACAATGGTAGAAAGGGCATAACTTTTTCAGGATTGTGAGAAATGTTTTCGTATACATATTTCCAGCCAAGATGAAACAATGATTTCGAATTCTTTAAAGTTTAAATATATTGAGTATAAGGTAGTCTGAAATAAAGTGGTAGGCATATGAAAATGCAAATATTTAGTTTTTGTTAAGAAACTAATTTTTTAATATTTATATCAAAATAAATATATTATTTTTCCACATTTTCTTTGATTGATAAAAATATAGGCCGAAGACAGAATTAAGCAAATTCAATCGGGTTTTCATTATAAACAAATAAAATCTGTTTATTATCAGTTATTTATATGGTGTACTTCTAAATATGGAATTGATATTTTGAAAGCCTGTAAATTCATAGAACTGTTGAACATACGAGGGTAGTTCAACTTTAATTTGTATTTTAATTTTTTCGAAGAGTAATTAATCAGTTGATCATATTTATCAAGCGATAACCCAATGCTGTCCTGTGATGTACCGAGGATGCAAAAGCGGTAGAAATCCATTAAGGATTTCAAAAACAGCCCGACAAAGAAAATCTGTCACTCAAATCGAAATTACTGTGTGCCGCATACTACCCGACCATCAATGTGTTGTGAATCCAAGGACCGTTCAAAAAGATGATCAGTTTATGTAGAGCAATAGGCGACTATCTACGAAGGAAATGGTTATAAAATTGAACAGTATCTTGGTAGTATCGAAACCATTGCCCATCTAATTCTGAAGCTTAGTAAAGTAAGCACAAGATGGGTTCCAAAATAACAGCAGAGGTCTATAGAAAACTCCAGCTTTACCATAGTAATGCAGATGACGTTCTGCCACTTATTATGACAGTTGTCTGCATGAGATACTGTAACCCAGAAAACAAAAATGTTAGCATGAAATACACCACCCAAGCTAACATCAGCTTAAAACATTCAAGACATAGTCGTTTGCTGAAAGAGTTATGGTGAGTACATTTTGCGATGCTGTCCATTATGCAGCTATTACT
Organism: Phrixothrix hirtus; assembly: GCA_024586415.1. NCBI lineage: Eukaryota > Metazoa > Arthropoda > Insecta > Coleoptera > Phengodidae > Phrixothrix > Phrixothrix hirtus. Next base: position 10,206 of record JAHWXV010795098.1, read on the forward strand.
GTGAGCTTGCTAAGAAAGTTGCAATGGTAGTACAAACCAAAATGCAGAGTGTGATTCTTTAGCATGAAATGCACCACCCAAGCTAACATCAGCTTAAAACGTTCAAGACATAGTCGTTTGCTGAAAGAGTTATGGTGAGTACATTTTGCGATGCTATCCATTATGCAGCTTATTACTGTGAGCTTGCTAAGCAAGTTGCAATGGCGGTACAAACCAAAATCGCAGAGTGTGATCCTTTTGCTAGGTAACATAGGTGCATTTGGGCAGAAAGTAGTATAATATCTTTCATATAATCTAGATTTGGCTCCATCATTCAAATCTATGGGTCAATATTAGGGACGCAAACGATATGGCAGCAATGAGGAAATAATTGTTGTGATGCAAAATTGGTTACATCGTCAAAAGAAAGATCTTTATTTCCCGGGATTAGGGAATCAGCCATAGCGGCCGAAAAACTGCACCTTGAAGAATGGCTGTTATAAAGCAAAACAGGTAGACTCAGAAAATCTGCCAGAAAAAATAAAATGCAGATCAAATTTAAACGCTCTTCGTATATAAACCATTTTTGTCATACCATACCTATACTGCGTTCACAATAATAAGCATATTACGCAGTGAACGAAAATTACGAAGGCGATTCATTCAAACTTATAAGTAGTAAATAAGAAAAACTGAACTAACTGTGATCAGCGAAACATATATTTATTTCTCTACGTAGCCCCTTCCATCGACAACTGAATACTTGCTTTAACACTTAATGAGTTTTTGGAATCCATGTATTAACATCTGAGTCAGTTACAAGCCTCACATTCCACCACTTCATCACCCTGGCACCTTGGACACATATATGTGTCCGAGGTCCAAGATATCAAACATGTGTATTGCAAAACGGCTGATTGAGTACTCTCCACCTAAGTGCTTGACGTATATCTTCGTGAGGCAAGCCGTGCGGAGTTTTCATTGCTCAGCAGCAAGTTTCCTTTCGTTAACACCCCGGACCAAAAGAAGTAAATTTGTTATGGCATTTAGATATTACTAACATGAAGCTTTGGAATTCCAAATTTTAAACTCATGAATTTCATTTTTCAATAACATTGCATGTAAACACGAAGTCAAAATTTTATAAAGTTATAAAGTTATAAAATTAGCAAATAATTGTATACAGGGTCCCCGTGAAATAAAAAGCACTAAGTTGGTAGCAGACACTTATTTACACATAACAAAATCCTCAATTTTTTTGTAAAATGCAGTTTTCGAAATATTTGCAATTAAAGTAAAAAGTGACTGGTCGACTATACTTCTTTGTTTGCTGTATTACGTATACAATTTCACAACAGAACCAACGGTTCCCAGTTGATTATTAAATACCCACAACGGTATGAATGCATTAATTACTGTTTAAAATAGAATGTTTGATTGTTTTCCTTCTTGGGGTATTTTAATTGTGATAAGTTTAATATAATTTCTTTAGAATAAAAACGAACTGTTTTCTTAACATCATTTTCATTGGTATTTTTAATTAAAAAGAAAAATATTTTTTTAAATAACGTTGACCTTCATAAATGTACTCCATTATTTTAAGCCACTTTAACGCGATGTTAAATTTAACTAAATATTACCTACATACAATTTTTATACCAATTTAACGAAATTTTGATCCACCATCTCAAATGCAGGTCGTTGTTTATAAATATCTACAAATATTTCATATACAATAAGTTGCGTGTTGTAACATAGAATACGTCACTAATTTTAAGAGTGTAATTTACAGACCTTGCCAAATTACAGCTCCACCTGTACCTTGGCAAGCGAAAATTTATAAGAAAAACAATACAACGCGATTTATGCATCATGGGTTAAGCATATTAATTTGTTAAATTGTTAACATCAGATGTTAAATTTGTAACAAACAATGTTTTGTTTACTAATACTACTTTAATAAATCCATTTACGCTTTAATATTTCTAACCAAATTTAGATAGCGCATAGTTAGGCAATACCGTAAATAACCAAAACTTGGGCTGCATATCACCGTGAACTTTCAAATTTACAGTTAGGAGCGTTATTTAAGATACCCTCAACACAGTAACTGCCTGGTCTGACTTTCACCAGCTAGCCATTAGATCCAGCAAAACGAAGGCGGTGCCTTTTACCAGAAGGAGGCCTCCTATTCAAGGATCTCTCTTTATTAAACAAAACACTATATGTTGGAATTCTAAGTTAAATATTTGGGCATAACCACCGACCAAAAATTAACATGGAAATACTACAAATCTGAAAGAGCAAAGAAGGCAACTGCCATATTTTGAATGTGCCACCGCACCTATAGGGTCACAGGCATCTTGACTCCCAAAGTGAAACGGTGGTGAACAGAGCGGCTTTAACTCATCCATCATTTCTTTGGAGATCGGATATAACGAGCACAACTAACTATATCTATTTCAATAAGGTACAACGTTTGGCATGCCTAGGAATCGGAAACGCCCTTATAACCACACTAACTGCAGTTCTGAAAATACTGCTTGATTGGTTCCTTTGTGCTTTCAGGTACGAATGTGAGCTATCAAAGCTAAATCCAGACTTTTCCAATCTGAACTATGGCATAGTGAGGGCTACAGTCGAAGGAACACTTCAATGACTAACAGCTTACCGTGAATATACTGAGGGCGAGTGGTCGTGTTACCTCGGTTAGGACCTCGGTCACTATATTTTCTATAACAATCCCCAGCATGGCGAATTGGACTAATAATCTGCAGCAACTGCTCGATCGCCAAGGCCTGATCTGGTTCATAGATGGGTCAAAATCTAGCAAATATGTTGCAGCAAGTATTTTCAGCAAGTCTTCCAAAATGAAACTACCCATTCTATTAGGGCCAAACTCCTCTACGTTTGAAACCGAAATGCAATTTCGGCTTTCGAGGAAGAATGCATCAATAGGGATTATTACAGCCTAGAGCTCACTATTTTCACTGACAGTCAAGCTACCGTAATGTCCCTATCGAATTCCACTATATCATCGAGAATGGTGGGAGAATACTGGCAGAACTTATTAGCTCTATTTGCTGGATTCCTGATCATCAGGGATATGCAGATAATAAAAAAGCAGATTTGTTGGTCAGGGCGGGGATTGGTATGGAAGTAGCTGCTTACCTAACCCACTCACCATCGAGACGACCTGCTCTTTAGCTTCAAACAATGGTGGGATAAACAAACCTTTAGACAAGCCAGGGCTCTAGTTTTAGGTCTAGCCTCTAAACAAATCCAGTTCCCACTTTCATTAATCAGGAAAGAAATTCAAGCATACCCTAGCCTCGTAACAGGTCACAGAATCAATAAACACCTGACCAAAATTAGAATCTCTTTGCATGGCATGTGGCGAAGACGATGGAACATCCTTTCATTTTTTATATGACTGCCTACGCCTAGGCAATATCTGATACAATTTCTTTGGGACTCAATTCAATGAATCCAATCAAATTGTAAACGCTTCTCCAATGGGTCTAATTGGCTTGAGTGTCAGTTCGTTAACCGAGCCTGCCATAACAGCTAACATTTTAAAACAAGTAACCAAGCTTTATGTTGCGCGGTAAATACTATGCTTAATTTTTGTAATTGTAAAATAAAGATAGTAAATAATTTTTACTTTCTCTTACCTATATGAAATATAGAATAGAGAAAGTATTGTTTTCGTTCAAAATTTTCGATGTCAAAATGTTGGTGGAAATACACGTTTTGGGGCTCCCTGAGTCCGAAAAACGTGTTTTTAAAACTTGGGCTATCTGTGTGTGTGTGTGTGTGTGTATGTGTGTGTGTGTGTGTGTGTGTGTATGTGTGTGTGTGTGTGTGTGTGTGTGTGTGTGTGTGTGTGTGTGTGAACAAAATATCTC
>JAHWXV010795115.1:0-17173 GCA_024586415.1 Phrixothrix hirtus
TACAATACAAAATGTCAAATTTTACGAATATGGCAATAACTTATTACACTAGCGACATCTAGTGGTCATTTGTAACAACATAAAAGGCAACCCTCATACTCTCTGTTCAAGTAACAGCGGAACTCGGCTTATCTCTGTTGCTTCTGGAAGCTTTAAGTCTCAGTATTTGATAGCCACATCTCGTAAATGCTGTTTTGTTCTAATATATCTTCTGATATAATTTTTAATTTTAAATGTTCTACTTTCTGCAGTGGAATCAGTGTTACTGTTTTCACAACTGATTTCCATTGGTTGCGTTAATCTCCTTTGGTATTGTTGCTATAGTGTTTTGGCTTTTATCCAGGATTTCTATGTAATTTCAGGTACTGGTGCAGTAATTGGAGTTTTATCGCCATCTTCCAGCTCCTCAGCATTTTTAAGATGCTCGCCAAAATAGCGGTATGATCTTTACTTTCTTTTTTTACAGCAATTCTGAATTTGCTCCTCAAAATATTGGGAAATATGTTTTTGTAGTCTATTTTCAAACTGGAGTAAAGTGGTAAACGCACTAAAAGCGAGCAAGGGCACAACGGCAACGGCAAAACTAAAAAAATTGGAAACTTGGTAAATGATTTTAATATAGGATTCTTGTAGCTTTTTTTGGCTTCCCAATCACGGGTATGTGAGATTTGAAGCATCCCTAAAGCAGTGGTATCTTATACTCTTGTGATAATAGCTCAAAAAGTTTGACGATATTGATAAACAGTTAAAACAAATCTTTAGTGATTTTAAACTCATTTGTTGTTTCAAAAACTACTTATTGTAAGAGAGGCTTAACCCTGTCCCTTCTCCTTTAAAAGATTGAAAATTATAAACATCTAGAGAGGATTCCACACAAAATATCCTTCTATTTTGATCTGACTACAGGTTTTTAGGTTTTCAAATGGGAAGGGTGGGGATAATTTCTCTCTTAAAATGAAACAAAAATTGCATCATATTTTAGTGAAAACCGTTAAAAATTTGTCTTTGTTTTTAATTTGTTCAACGCTTTTTAAGATGTTAGCACAAGTATGTAGGGAACTTCAACCGCCACATCTTGGCGATTGGCCGCTAAGAATAGGTGCAGTTGTCTCATATTGAACTTCTCTAAAAATTCAGAAGTTTATAGATTCTTTTGAATTTGCCCGTTGCAGATATTTACTTGTAAATAAAACAAAAACACTAAAAACTAATTGGGAGTGCGAATGATTTCTAAAATCTAATGATATTGCACGTTTATGCAAAATAGGCAACCATCAATACCACACATTTATGTATAGATGTATCTTTATTCCTCCTTTTATGAAAATTTACAAGAATATGATGTTTTAAAAAATAAAATAATAAGTACGTGACTAAGTCAGCATAACGGTTGCAAAGAAATAATTGCGAGTGTTTGGTTAAACTTCTTTATTTTTTGACGCAATCCTTCGCTTCGCAAATTCTTGAAAGTTGCTAGCAACTGATTCTGCAATTCTGCACTTAATGAGTGCCCTTGTGATAATTTCTTTGTGTGGTATTGCATGGGTAAATTTAGCCTGTTCATTTTCTAGTTGGCAAACAACTGATGGGTGTCCCATCATACTAAGACTACGAAAATTCAGTTTAATGCGAAAAACACAGTTTATCACCTATATCGACCATCATCGGTGAGCAAGAATCATCACCTCGACGGGACGACGTTGTGCTCCTAATGCGGTTTTTATTGAGTTGCTGCATCCAATTATACACGCCTTTCTTGACATTCGCTTTCCTCTATACACTAAAAACATCTTTCTTGTATGATCATTCCTTTGGCCGGTAGAAAACGTACAACAATAAACTAATCTTCTCGCATATACTGACGTAACACATTGGTTGCAGCAAACCAACGTTGGTGCTAATTTGTTACTGATGACGCGGACTGAATTTAAAACAGTTTAAAGTTGTTGCTGTTTCATGATTTATTTATTGAGTGATCGATTTTGCAAACTGCTTGATTTGTACATTAAACGTCTCTAAACACGTTTAAGCTACTAAAGTTTAAAATATGATGTCTATTTACTCAATTATTCTTCTGATCCTTTCCCCTAGCAGAAATTTGTTCGATGTTGCTACTCTAAACAGTTGTGGTGAAGTGTGTTGGTGCCATTATCTATTATTCTTAAGCCAGGAAGTATGTTCCCGTTCCACCGATCTTTTTTCCTCGAACTTTCTTTGCAAGATCAATTCTAGTACCAAACATCATCCCCAAAAGTATGATTCATACTTTCGCATTTTAATGTTGATGACTACTTCTCTGTTTGCCCATATTCCAACTATGATACTTTAAGCATGCGTCGGTACAGTCAATTTTCGAAAGTTTCCAGTTGGTCAATCTTTTAGTTGTTTCAGAATTAACACGTCTATTCCATAAAGTGGAATAAATACTTTTTCAATTCTAAATTTAAGTTTCGTTTAGTAACCATGTTTTTTATCTTTATGACTGCTATTCATATCACCTTAATAGTTGAATACATTTTATGGAAGCTGTCATCATTCAGTCGAGTTTCTAAGCACTTGTATTATGTTACCTTTCTATGTTGATGTTTATATATCTTTTTCATACTAGAAAAACAACAATAAAGAATAGCAACAGCTAAATAGCTGAAAGGTAACATATACCGGGTGGCAAAAAGGTTTGGAATATTGCAAATAACTTAAAAACGGTTTTCTTAATTTTTACGAATATTTGTTGATCGATATAGTAAAAAATTGTAAATCTAAGGAAAGAACTTTCGTTCACGTAGTTATACAGAGTAAGTAATAAGTATGGTCAACTTTCTATTTTTAAATGGAACACCTTGTATATTTTTATGGATGTTGATAGATCTCTTTAGGACAAATTCAACTAAATACGGTTTATTATGTCCATCTGTCGAAATTATAGATTTATTGCAAATTAATGTTTTTATTTAAAAAATTACTTAGCCATGGCAATCTAATGATATTAAAAACACAAACCAGTTCATTTAAAGAATGTCAATTGTACCAGTATTTTTTCTTAGAAGCATTTTTAAAAAGTTTTGAAGATGAAATGGTAGCTTTAAACGAAAAAGAAAAAATTCAGATTTTGATGATGGTGGGATATGGTGACCGTAAAAGGACACAGGAGGAGAAATGCAACTTATTTAATCAACTTTATCCAAATCGACCTGGAATAACTCAGTCTTGCGTAAGCAAGGTGGAGAAAAAGTTTAACCAAACTGGTAGTGTTAAGGACCGACCAAAATCTGGACGACCAAAGATAGCAACTGGCGGTGATAAATCCCTAAATATTTGTAATTGATGTGCAGGAAAACCTCCAGCAATCGTCTATATATTTAGCGTCAAACTACGATATCTGCCTGATGGCCTGACTGATGTCAGTGAAAAATTTAGTTGAAAGTGAGAAAGTTTGTCATTATAAAGTCCATTTAGTACAGGAACATTCCGAAGACGACTTAGATCGAAGATCAGAATTTTGCGAACGTCTTATAGAGACATGTAATGTAATCCTGATTTTGTCAACAATATCCTGTTTTCGGATGTAACCACTTTTACGTTACATGGTTTTGTTAACAGACATAATTGTAGGTATTGGTATGTAGTTAATCCACGATGGATGGAAGAAGCTTACATTCAAAGGCCGCAAAAAGTGAATGTTTGGGCAGGCGTTATTGGCCAGAATGTGATTGGTGCCTTTTTTATAGATGGAAATCTTTCATCAGAATTGTTGCTTGAGCAACATATTTTGCCTAATTTGGAAGCTCTTTATGCTGATAGGGGAAGTGTCTGGTTTCAACAAGATGGTGCCCCAGCATATTTCGGTTTCCAGGTTCGACAATACTTAAACCAAACATTCCCGAATCAATGCATAGGTCGTAGGGGTGAGATTGAGTGGCCTGCCAGGTCACCCGACCTGGCCCTCTTAGATTTATTTTTATGGGGCCATATAAAAAATAAAGTTTATAAGAACAAACCTATGAGTACTGAAGATCTGAAAGCTCGTATTACAGCTGAAATTCAGGGAATTCGCCAAGATGTCATTAGAAATGTGATTCAAGAATTTCGCGACAAGCTTGCGCATTATTTAGTCAACAATGGCATGCATTTTGAATATCTCTTGGAACATTAATGTTTACCTTGTTGTCCTTGTTACGCTGTTTTATAAGAAGTTACTTATGTGGTAAGCCGATTAAACTAAATTTTTAAATAAAAACATTAATATCCATAAAAATATACAAGGTGTTCCATTTAAAAATAAAAAGTTGACTATACTTGCTACTTACCCTGGATAACTACGTGAACGAACGTTCTTCCCCTAGATTTAGAATTTTTTACTATATTGATCAGCAAATATTCGTAAAAACTAATAAAACCGTTTTTGAGTTATTTGTAATATTCCAGACTTTTTTCCGCCCGGTATATCTTTAGTTCTTCTGGTTCCGTCTGTATCGAAGCATCTATCATAGCATGGAGTCAACTTCTGCCATTATTTTCTACATGGGAGCATAAAAATCGGCCACTACTGTTCACTGGTTCCTTGTTACATTCGAGTCACCGCGTTCCCAATTTTTTCATTTCTGTGACCACATGTCGGTGTAAAATCTGGGTTGTAGATGGTATGGTCTAGCAAATAACCCCATTGAAATTTTGGAGTAATACTTTGTGTGGCATATGTTATGCTGAAGAAGTGCAGCTAAGGTCAGCATGCCTCGGTTTTGTTCTCAATTGCTCACCTTGTACGAAGTGAATGGTGGCAGCCTCGTTGATAGAAGTCATATTGCACTGCACTGCATAAAAGAAACTAAAATAAGTAGTAATATTGTCGTTACTGTAGAGGTAACGGAAATCCCTTTTCAGTTAAGAATTGGAAGTAGGGCAAGTAAAAGCATGCATGGATTTGAAGGGACGTCTCTTAGAATTTATCTCAAAGACAGCATTTGCAAATTCAAGGAATTATTTGAAATCTGAATTAGACCAGGTGGCCACGGAGTTTTAATACGAGTCACCAAGAAACATTTTTAAATATATTGGTTAATGTTTCGTTAAAAAGTATTTCCTAGGCATAACCGTTTATTCTCCTTAATTCGTGCTACTGTTGCCTGATGTGGATACATATTCCTATATAGCTGTCATTTTGTAGTGTTAGTATGTCATCGTTATTTCATCCCCGATGTAATAAAAGTCACACGGTAGGTAATTTCAGCACGCTAAGTTTTATAAATTCCTCCTAAGTCTGAGTTGTGGCCAACGTCGATTTTTGAAGTGAGAAAAAGGCATTTACATCTACTTGTTGAACCTAAAAAACTTAATGAGATCAACTGGTGTTATTTAATAGCTTTATTTTGAAATTATATACTTTATTACATAAGCTAATCCCAATTGTATACTAGAATTGATAATATTAATATTTATGGATATAAATGAAAGATTTATTGTGTAAAATATGATAAATATGAAAATTTTCTAAAATAAATTTAATAAATGCTCAATGTACAGAATGCGTTTACATAATTAAACCATATACATTTAGACCATGAGTCAAGTTTAATTGGACGTGATTATAATTCGTTTAGCATAGAGGAATTCTGACACATTATGGACAGGTTTTATTTCAAATTTGTTTTTAAAATTATTTTTACATTTGTTGTATTTGTTTATATATTCAAGTTTATTTTATCTCAGCAATATGAACTAAAATTAGTTTTTCCAATCGATATCTAGCTATTTTGGAATTATATAAACAATTTATACTTGCTCTGTAGTAATAATTCTTTACAGATGTACAGATGAATTACAAACATTTATTTTCTAAAATATTTCTTTTGTCGTGCGTAATTTTATTTAATAATACAATGTGATTATTATTTACACAATACTTGAAATATTTAACCTAATCTAAAGGTTGGTGAAAATATTAAAGAATTAATTTGAGGCTTGAACAAAATTTTTATAAATTATATTGTAAAAAGAATTGACAAAGAGGAAGTTTAAGAAGTTGTTCGTTTAACACCGGTACATAAATTTGTGTAATAAAAATATCCTAAATAATATATTTCCAATTTGAAACAGATGTTAAAGACGTCTAGTTAGCTTGAATTAAAGTTACTTCAGTCCATACAAAACACTGTTCACTATTATAGTTTAAAGTTTGAATGGACCTAAGCATTTAGGCATGTCTATCTTTAGGTTGAAAGCATTCCAACAAAACTATCTATCATCAAATTATCATTGAAACTTTTCGTTTTCAAGTTCTATGCACAGTGGTGACATATTTAGGTTCTACCTTTTATGTGCAAATGATAAATCGTTATTCACGTCAGTTCGTTAATGGGAATTAAAACTCAATCATATCTCTAAATTCGATTTCATAGCATTCCGTATCTGTACAGGGTATTTCGAAAATAAGGAGACTTACTTTATTAGCAGATGCATCTTGGAATGCACACAGAAAATACTTGAAAACCGCGTGTTCTCGAAATACTCGTATTTGCTTTTTAACCCTTTAACGATCGCTGCGGATATTAAGGGTTACGATTTTCGACCATATTATCGACGGAAAGTCCAACTGACTAACAAACCCATCAGCCGTTTTTATATCGTTGTTATTATTTTCTATCTGTACTACTGAATTACAACTGGTTCTAGTATATTGCACGGATAGCGTGGCGACCATTATCATGTTACGGGCCGCGTTAACATCGTTCCACACGATTCAGCAATTTTGGCAAATCCGAAATTGATGGGCGAATCGGTGACGTTTAGTGAAAGCTTTATCTTCACTTCAATTGTTTCTGTTGCGATGGCGGTAACGGAATTCGTCGAAAGCATCGAGAGCACGAGCGAGTGGTAAGATGTTCGTCCACCGAGATTACCTTACATTTATCATGACGCCTATTGAAAGTCGCCTTCAATTCACGTACGGCTGGCTTCAACTTACCGCTGTACGAGATATTCTGCTAGAGCCTCGTATCGCTGAAACAAACTAGAGTTTTTTATCCTTCTTTTCGTCATCATTAACAGTATCATAATCGTCGTTTAGAGTCAATAACTTATGTGTTAGTTTATCGACGGTTTTCCGCTTTTGTATGTGCGCGTCCCATTTCAAGCAGTCCAGTGTCTTAGTTTCGTAACACTGTTGGGACTCTACGAATCTCCGTAAGCGATACGAAATATACGCCTGGTTCTCTTTAAACTGCTCGGAACATTTAGCGGTTATCTTGGAGGAGAAGCTCTTACGAATTTCTAACAGATGACACCCGTGAGCGCCCACAAGTTTCGTACGACATCGGCGACGCGAACGTTCTTCGCAACAGGTTTGCTTGTACGAGCTCGACTTTATCAAGCAATTGGTCTCTTCGGCACCATCTCCGCTATTATTCTTATCTAGATTTATGTGACAAGCTCCCACGTAATTGATAACTCCCGGATATAGATCGAAAAATTTTGTATAGTCTCGCCAATTATAATCAGAAGTAGTAGTAGTAGTAGTCGATGCACTAATTTTTGATTTTTTATAATCCTTCTCCAATTGATTCGTCTTCTTGTGATATCTTTTCATATTTACGGAGCAAACTACACCGTTGATAGTGAACGCCCTGGCATAACTGGTACGTCTGTTATGCGGTTGGACATGCATCTCGTAGGAACTATCTCTTTTTTTCACTCGTCCGTAACGTGGATGCCGCAAGTCGAAGAACCAGCGCCAAATCACCGGCGTCGCGACCATAAATTCTTTAAAGCTTGTACCTTTCTGCAACGCGTTGCATTTACTCAGTAGTTTGTGCAGGACTCTAGCGTTGTAACCTATATGTTTACGACCACGCGAATAAACGAGAAACATAGAGAACGATCTCTGACCTCTCGAGACCAGATAACGACCGATCTTGAAACTGAAAGGTATCAGTGACTACCACACCTTGTCCAAATCGACAAATTTGTGCCAATAATCGAAGCCGCAGAATACCTCTAGAAATTCTACGATTTCTCGATGTCGAGCTACATATAATCTGTTTGCGTTCCGAGAGAAAAGTTCCTCGTACACCACGCGCTTCTAGGCGGACCGAGGCTTGTCGGTCCGGATAGTGATATGCGAAATAGCGAACCACTCGTCCATATAAATAAGTTAGAACACAATTCTTCATCGCCATTTCGTACTGCGCTGCCAACGATTGTATCAGGAAGATTCTGTGTGAACCGTCATGATGACGAAACTACACGCCGTCACGTTTGTGTAGCTAGAAATATCTAGAATCTAGCGCTACGCGTTCTTTACTCTGTCGCTTGTTCTGCAAATGATAATAAAAGTCCAATAGATGATTGAAAATGAACTCTTTCGGAAAGTTTTCTTCGTGCAATCGGCGTATATAGTAATAGTGAACATAGATGCTTCGATTGCTAGATCTGACAATTCGTTCACGTCTTGTTCGATCTGCCGCTTGATCTTCCCGAAACACGAACAAAATCCGTTAAAACCCGTCTTTATCATATAAGACGTTATATCACTGCCGTCCTCCTTTCCCTCCGCGTTTGTCGTTACCCCAAAGCGTCTTTTTTGTGGTAAAATCCTTTTCTGACGTTTATCTGACGAGGATCTCTGATAATTGAGACCTACTCAAGTAGGACGCAGTCCTTTTGCTGCCATATTATCTATAAGCTATCTATATTACCCATTTACATAAAATTTTTAATTGCATTTAAAACATATTATGTATTATAAATGAAACAATACATTTTTGTGCCTCCTTATTTTTTTACCTTATCGATATACCATTATAATATAAAATAACAATAAGGTCGAGTATGGCATGCAGCAATGGTAAAAATATATACCAGTGAGCGGTAAAGGGCTAACTTGATCTACTGTGTTCAACAATAAATAACTAACCGATTGCACATATTTAGCCACTGCACGACATATGCAACTTCAGAATACTGTCAATAAATGCTGTCAGTTGATTATTAAATACCTGCAAGTGTATTGATACGATAAATTGCTGCTTAAAGTAAAAGGTTTGATTTCCTTCCTTAAATTGTTTTGTTGTCTTTTAATTGTGCATGTTTACAATTTATTTAAATGAAAACAATACCTACCATTTTTGTAAATTTGTATTCTTGCAAAGGAAAACATTTTTTAAATAACTCTCACCTTTAAAAATGTTCTATGTTGTTTGAAAGCGTTTCAACACGATATTATATTTTATACAAAATTTATAAAATAAACTCTGCTAATTTAATGAAAGTTCAAATCGTCGTTTTTTTTAAACGTGAATTGCATTTTGATAGATACCTTATTATTAATATTTGCAATTAAGCGCATTATGTATAGTTAAATTTTGTGAAGATAATTCAATATTATAATAATACGTAGACATAACTTGTATGAAGTAATACAAATTAATGTGGATCAAACAGGTTTTAATTTTCTAAATACTTACTAAAATTGAAACTTGCTAATTTAACAAATAATATTTTAACATTACTTTATAATTAACAAGTGTTATAGAAAAAACAAATTTAGACGATTTAGAAAAGTTCGATAAGTAGTGTTGATGCCACATTAAAATACATATATTAATTCACACCAACATGTCTAAGAATAAATAAAATTATACATATAAAAATTCATAGATACAAATAAAGTAAATTAACCATTAATTTAAATTAACTTATTGTAATAGCACTTTAGACTAAATTATTTAAATGATAGAAATCGGCTGACTTACTAAACAAATATGAAGATCTAAGGTTATGTATTACTATCTCAATAGAAAACTTATTCAAAATTTGCAGGGGAAGTTTTAAAAATTCTACCGGCAACATCCCTAAGTTCAGTTTTAATACTAAATTCCCGTGAAATGGCACGATTTATGTAAATTAACGCGAGATACGCATATTTCAACTAACCGTCAACAAAATTTAAACTCATTGGTTTAAATTTAAAATGTAAGCCATCGTACTGGATGAAGCAACTATGAAAAGGTTATATAAACCCTCAACAACCGAAATTATTTGTCTTTCCTGATTAACCAGAGTCGAAGAAGCATCGTAAGATTACAGTGTAATTATTCAATAACAAAGTTAATTCAGTCCAAATATCCGGTTATCAGATCATTGCCAAACTAATTTAGAGATGGAACACGTTATTTCTAATTTGTTACATTTGCAAACGCAGGGGGTAAAAGTCCGCTCGAAATTCAAGAAATTGAGTTTCATAAAATTCAGCCTGTGAAATAAACAATGTGGGAATTGAAAACCAGAAATCTGCTACTCCAATATAAAGGTTAGTTTGCAAATCAATAAATTAACTCAAAATCTAAATTTCAAAAGACTTTCAATTACTTATTTAAGAAATTTGATTTAATAAAATCTAAATAATGGTGTACATCTCGAGTATTCATTCATAAATTCTTTTGTTTAAAAATTCAAGTAAATTGCAGCTTCACACCTTTAGTTAGAATTATGTAATCTCATTAACATTAGAGTAACCTTTTTGCTACAAATATTTTATTTACTGTAAATATAAAATTTAGTAAGGCGATAAGATCCTAATCAGAAATTGAGTACTTTTATTATCATTTATTTTAATTAATCTAATTACTTCTTTTCTTGCCCTTTATTACTTATTGTTTTAATTTGTTATGCATTACATGCAAATGACATCAATTTTAACTGTTATTTAATAAATAAATTGTAAACGTACATTTTGTATTTGTTCGAGAAAAATAATAAGATTGATTTTAACAGGTATATATCCGTACCCGTTGTACGTGTGATTTAAGTTGCACGTCAGAGCTACCCCAAACGAAATTAGAAGGCCGTTGGGCCTACATAAATAAATAAATACATAATTAGATAGCCGCTCGATTAACTAAATAATTGTAAAAATTCAATTATAAAGTCGCGACCAACAAACAGTAGTAAATGTAATATGATACTCTGTAAACAGGAATAAAATGGCATTTATGCTTTTAATCACGTTTACGAAAGACTTGTTTTGATTTGGATTAAAAGTTTTTACAGATTTGTATTCGCTAAGCGCCCGTGTATACGTGTGTTAAATAATGCTCCTTATTTTCGAGACACACTGTATACAGAATATGAAACCTAAGAAAAACAAAGGGATGCTACATAACCGCACAAAAATCATTTAGTGAATACTTCGTTCTCATATCTGGAAAGTCTATTATTTGAAAGTAATCGATTCGTTTTTGTTTTTAAGTTCTAATTAATCTAATCACGTGACAAGATTTTCTGACATCCAACAAATTGTATATATTTAACCATGGATATCCATCATACGTTTTACTTCAAATTACTAACTTCGTGTTTATTAACAAGTAATTCAGAAGAATTGTTTGCTAGATTAAAAATTTAAAAACTAAATTAAGGAGTTTCTGGGAAATTTATGAAATATGCTAATGGGATTATAAACAAAATATGCACAAACAACCACAAAACTTGATCTTCTAAGAATATTTTTTCCTCATGAACATCTAAAAACTGCTTGCTTCGTTATAGGATTCTTACTATTTTATGCTTCTATGACCCTTTTTAAATAATTTATTTACTCAACTTTTATGGAAGAACCTTCATTTCATATTTTCTGTTACAAATATGTCTGTCAAATTCAATTTTATAAAAGCACTAGAATTATTTATAACTTACTAATTCTTTTATGTAAAAGTATATAAGTATGTACTTATGTAAGAAATGTCTAGATCACTGCAACATTTTTCAAGTCCTTTTAGCAGTTCTTATATTAATTTTAAATTCTAAATTAGCTTCAATTACTTTTTTAGAAGTGATTCCCAGTAAATAGTATACGCATTCAAATATGACCACATAATGCCCTGATTTTACTGATATAGTTTAACACTTGGGATAATCGAATAAAGTATTTCTTAACTATGAAACAAACAAAAATATAGCAAGACGTCGTGCTTATACATGGTCCGTCAAAAAAGTCTGCCTAGTTTGTTTCCTAAATAAAGTTTATTTTTATAAATTACAAATTGAAACAAAACGGTTTACTAGAGTATATGAATAGGAAATTTATGTATGAAACATTGTATGCCTCAAGTGACCGCCGTCGTTTCCAAAACATTCTTCTAAGCGGTTAACGAAATTAGACGTGACTCTAATAAGTAATTCCTGCGGACTAGCTTTTAAGTTCATCTATTGCTCTTTGTTTTGCAATACATTTTACTCTTTAGGTATCCCATAGAAAACAATCTGGAACAGAAATGTTCGTGGATCTTGACCGCCTGTTCAAGCCATTGTGGAAACACTTATTGTAAGACTTCCTTCGAAGTTTGATCTCTGTAACTGGTTGAGCCATCTTGCTGGAACCGATATTCATCTATTTCTTTTTAAATTTGTGGTAATAAAAATGTTCGAAGTATTTGTGAGAATTTTTCTGTTGTTGATGTTACCGTTTGACCAATTTCTTCAAAGAAAAGTAGCCCCATTACCCTTGATGATGAATCTGCGAACCAAACCGTGACTGTCAGAGAATAATGACTTTTCGTGAACTTCGCAAAGATCTTCAGTAGTACTGTATCAACAATTTTGCCTATTACATCGCCACTTAGATAAAAATGAGCAGTATTCCAAATGTGGATTATCACTTTTAAGTAAATTTTTTGGCAAACTTCAATTCGATTTTACATGGCTTTCTCGGCCAATCTCTAAACGTTTCCAATCTGGAAACCTTTTTTAAGTATTCGTCGCGTACTCGCTTTTGATAAATTTAATGTAGACTCACGTTTACCAACTGGTGGTTTAGAGCTACTGCAACGATCTTTCGGTTAATTAATTGCTTTGATTTGAATTAAAGTTAGTATAAGATATATTTGAATTGAACCAATTGTTAGTTCAATCGGCCTTCGGCTAACTTGCTTTCAGGCGGAGATTTAAGGTGAGTTTGGATTGCTTCGTTATTACAGTTAATAAGAAGGCAAACGTTCGAGCATAGGTGCCACCAACTTGGTATATATTTTACTCCTGCCTGTATAAATAGGCGAATTATAGGTTAGTTGTTAATCGTGTATTTCATTCAAATAAACAGACGTGCATTTGTATACATTATTACAATTTGTTCATATATACAAATATTTACATGCTGTACTATGCTGCATTCTATACAGGATTTTTACATACATACCTCGTGTATTGCGACGTGTGTTTTATAATTGATTGTGTCATGCAATTTATATCGACGGAAATCATTAAGGATATATGGGGGCTCTTACTAGGTAATGTAAATTAATATTTATAGAATACAGATAGTTAGTTTTATATCGTAGAGTAGAAAGAGTAATCGAAAAACGTTCGAAGACCTTTTCGTACAACTTCCAAGGTTTCGACAATGTGTGTCGTCCTTTTGCATATAAACATCATCTTTATCGGATATTCTGGCTGTAACTAATGGTAATTGCAAAACATCCAAATACCAATGTTTATAGAAAAATTTGAATCAAGGGACAAGGTCCTATTGCAATCCGGAAGATTACACTAGGACCCAATGATTCGAATCGAGGTATCGATCCTGAAAAATGTCCACAGATAGACGAATTTTATAAAGGTAAGGCTTTTAGAACTGAGAATGTTCTGACTTTTTGTGCTCATAATTGCTGTATTTATACTGGAAATTTGGTGATAAGGTTTGTCAATGTTAATTTAATTTGAATGGAGACTATATGGTGCCATCTGTGTATGGAATTGTTTCATGTTTGTTTTGTTTACTGATTTCTTTGGGCTTTGAAATACAGTTTTATATTTTATATTTACATTTCATTTTTAAGAACTAGTTGGCCCTAATGGACTAAACCAGAATTTTAATTATGAAATTGTTTTCAACCTTAACAGTTAATATCAAATTATATTTATTTATATACTTTAAATTACTTCTTTTGGTTTCTTATAACTCTCTATTAATTGATTTATTTTTAATTAACAGAAGGCTTCTATATTTCATATTTTATTATAATATTAGTTAATAAATCTTATTTATTCTATCAATTAATTTTTGATATTTACTTATATAAATGGCGTTTTACCTATTCTCGTCTTTTAATTAATTACATGAATCAATAATTTAAATATATCAATTTGGAGAATAATCATGTAGTTAATAATAATTGGGAACACGTCACACTACGAAGAACTGCCTAACCTACTCTCCTCATTCCTGTTGATCTTTCATTTGAAGCTGACCAACTATTATACCATTTTCCAACCCATCTTGAAATAATAGTATGCATAGGAGCATTGCAAACATACATTCTCTTTAAAACAACTGTTGAACTTGTACAATTGAATTAAAAAGGATACATTTTTCAAAAGCGTAAATACGTTCTAAATGTACGAGGATATTTTTTATATTCGTAACCCAATGCAGACAGTCTCAAGATACAGATTTTTAATTCTGTCTGCTTACTTATCAACATATACATGTAATACCTGCCAAGTATCAAGCTGCCATGAAAACCAAAACGATAATGAGTTGTTAAATTTGAAGTAGTCAGTCATTTTGTAAACATGGACAAAAACGAGATTTGTGTAGTTATAAAACATCGCTACTTGAAGAAGATGACGCCACTAAAAAATTTGGAACACATGCAAGAAAGTTTGAACGAATCCACCGTATACAACGTTAAAGAAGTGGTCTGCAGAACTCAAACGTGGAAGCTCATCAACAAAAGTCGAAACGGGCCTGGGCGTCCATAAACTTTAGCAACAAGTGAAATGGTGGAAAAAGTTGACGAAATTGTGGTTTCTGAACGGCGCTTACTAACTGAGCAAGTTACACACATTGCAAAGATAAGTGAAAGAAGTGTTTACAAAATCCTAGCGAATAAATTAGGGATGAAAAAATATTAGCATGCTCGGTTTCCCGAATGCCTTCAACCGAGAACAAACATTCCATTTGTGGGAAAGTTTCATGAGATTGTAAGAAAATCTTGTTGATTAATTATGTAGCAAAAAGAGCTGAAAAATTACTGGAAAATAGCACGTGTCGCTTCTTCGTAGATTGTGTGAAGAAATTAAGAGTAAACGCAGAAGAAAGCTACGGAAGGGTGTTGTGAATAATTACTGGGAATTAGCACGTGCCGCTTCTTCGTAGATTGTGTGAAGAAATTAAGAGTAATCGCAGAGGAAAGCTACGGAATGGTGTTGTGAACAATTACTGGGAATTAGCACGGGTCGCTTCTTTGTAGATTGTGTGAAGAAATTAAGAGTAAACGCAGAAGAAAACTATGGAAGGATGTGTTGTTGTAACAGAATAACGCTCCAGTTCACACGTTCAATTTTGTAATGTGTATTGCGGTTGAATGCGGTTTTGACTTACTTCTACATCTACCATGCTCGCCAAATCTGGTTCCTAGCGATTATTCTTTGTTTCCAAAACTGAAATCCACCATTCTAGACAATATAATCATAGAAGATGTTAGCACGTTTTTGAAAGAAGTTACGTAAAAGTCATTTTAAGTGGTTTGCAAAAGTTAAAATAACGTTTGACCAAATGTATGTCTTTTAGGTGATTACGTCGAAAAATAAAAATATTTTGACAGTTATAACCTGTTTTCTTCTTACTTAGACTGCGAATTTAAAAAAGCACTCTCGAATGATGACGATTATATGCGAAAACCTGTAGAAAATTTGTGGCAGTTTTTCATACTAACTTGCACACTTTTATCTCGCTCTGGGGTAGATGAAAATTAAGTTTTTATTTTATATCGTATACTTTCAACGACAAAAATAGGAATTTTGTGCTCATTTCCATTTTATAAAAAGGATACTTACAACACTTACGCTATAAAGGGACGAAAACAACAACTCTTCATCAGGTAATACATATTAAGGCATCATTAATGCACTTGACGGCGCTGTATTGGGAACTGTCGGGGAAATGGAAAATAAAAAAATAGTAACGGATGGTAGAATAAAGGGATAGAAGACCTTATAAAGGAGAAGAACGATATGTTCAATAAATTGTTTGCAGCAAAGAACGTCAACCATTGGCAATAGTACGACAGCTTAAAGAACGAAACCAAAAAAGTGTCAAATAAAGCTAAAAATGAAATGTAGAATAAAGTTTGCGAAAAGAGAAAGATTTTTTGGCAGCAGAAGAAATGAAGAGGCCTGGAAAACAATTAGAGGTAGTAGAATAGATATTAAACAACCTTTTTACACAGGGAAAGTCGATAGAATATTAGTTTTGAGAGAAGACCGACTCGAATTTTAAATTACCATCAAACAAAATTATGTCATTTTACTTTGCGAAGGAATAGCTTGTAACGTTTCCACGAAACGCCATAATAACACGAAACGCGATTTAGTGGAATTCCGAGAATTCTACGCGTTATCGCTATAGTAGTGGTTCGATTACCAACAAGTTGCTCTGTAATTGTTCATGAACGACGCCGAGCGCCCTTCATCGTCGTCGTGAGTTGAGTTATAGCGATAGCGGACGCACTGCTACGCTGTACCGAGATCGTTCACCCTACGAAACAGACAGTTGTTTGCAGATGTGTTGCTGAGTTTCGGTTTGTAAACGATGTCTTTTCATAAGAGACGTAGCGCCTTGCTGTGTGGCAACCTTAGTCGCGAGTACACGCTAACGCCCTGCCTCCGACCGCCCCGGCATGAATTACGTCCTCGACTGCCGCTGAAAGCGACGGGTTCATGCACTGACCTCAAAGCATGCTGCCTTACATTCATAAATATCAGGAGGGCAGAACTTGACCGAGCCAAGGAAGATTATGCCCGCCGCTTGTCCGAACTCCGCAGCAATTTCACATCACCGTGGTCGT
The DNA here is from genome assembly GCA_024586415.1 of Phrixothrix hirtus. Lineage (NCBI taxonomy): Eukaryota > Metazoa > Arthropoda > Insecta > Coleoptera > Phengodidae > Phrixothrix > Phrixothrix hirtus. Next base: position 16,839 of record JAHWXV010795115.1, read on the forward strand.
ATGAGCCTCATGCAACAATTTACTTTGTCTGCTATTAGAGATTTATATTTGTTTTGTTACCGAACCAGAATGATTTTAATTTTGATTTTCGTTTATGCTCCAATTACCACTTTATTTCTGTAAATAAATTATTATTATTACACATCTTTTTAATTCCGCCAACGACCGGAGTAACAATTAATTAAAGTTCATTTCATGGCCAAAGTTCGAGCGACGTCATTTGCACAAACGATGACCACGTAAACTAGTTATTTCACCGACATCCCGATCGCAAGACCAATTGAGACGAGAACCTACAAAACCGCTAAGAGCTTCGCTAAGAACCCCCCCCCCCC
>JAHWXV010795161.1:0-12077 GCA_024586415.1 Phrixothrix hirtus
ATATATATATATATATATATATATATATATATAATGAGTTCCTGTCAGTTAAGTACATATTTTATTACTCAATTTGTCGATTATTGGTAGCAGGTATATCCATTGTAATATTCATTTAATTTGTAACAGCATTTATCAATCAAATGATGGGTTTTGAATCTTGCGCCGAATTGCGACGTATTAAATTTAAAAATAATTCGGAAATAATGCATTTTAGGACAGAAGTTTATTTACGCTACTTTACTTATTTTAACATGTGTTTGTAATTTTAATTATATAGAAATTATTAAAGTTAATGCTCATTTATGATATTTTTCAAATGACTAAATTTGACTAAGCCATTCAATTCCTAATACTTGAATTATTTTGTAGGATTTATAAAAATCTTTGTCCCTGAATTTTAGATTAATGATTCAGTTCACTAGAATGGTTATAATTAGCTATTACATTATAGATAGCTACCTATATGTAACTTTATCAGTAAACACTTTTGTGTTAGTAATGTTAGACATTAGCAGGCATTAGTAACGGATTACTATTTCTTTTTCATTGTCAGCTATTCATTCGAACTGACAATAAGTCGTTTGCCAAAAGAAGTATAGATATTTTACAAAAGTGCATGTTTGGCTTAAATATTGCTAATGATTATCCTGTTCTGTTCTCTAACTTTTACTACTTACTACTAAAACGAACTCTCGTACCACACACCACCAAATTCTTATATTTTGGAAATATATTCTGCAATAACTAAATTCCTATTCATATTTTGATCTAATAGTCGCGTTCAGATTACTTTAGAAAATAATATAACTATATTTAGTAACCTCTAGATAATTATTAAATCCTAGTTTTGAATTTAATGCTTTAATTTATTGACTAGCTATTTTAATTTATATAAAAAACTAAAATATATACAATCTTCTTCCTGTAATACCCAATATTTAGAAGTAATCGATTACCAATCCTAGTGGTAAAGTTTAAATGAATTAACTACTTTCACAAACAATCTTGATCTTTCTAAATGGTACAAAATGTGTAATATTTGTAACCTCTAACTATAAGGAGCAGGTTACATTACCAAAGTCCATGATTATACATGCTGAATAAAAATTTTATAACGTGGTACTTCTTTAGGAAATTTCTCTTGAAACTCAAAAATAAATCAATAAGTAATTCTGAAGTCAAAAGACTAAAAACTACATAACGGTAAAGTTTTTAGTCTTTTGACTTCAGAATTACTTATTAATTTATTTTTGATGTTTAATCAACTTTTTAAGTTCTTTTTTTCATTAAATTAGTTTATCTGTCTGTTATTAATATTTCTATCCGGAATTTTTCTAAATTAAATCATTCGTTTATCATTGACTGTTAAGCACCTGTTGATAGCTTAAGAAATTTATAAGCCGAAACATTATGTAATTCAAAAAAAATTTTACAACTTCTATGCAGAATACAATCATAGTAGTATTAACGACATGCACAATCAAATATTAAAATTTTTGAAATTAAAATTTGTAGGCAGACGACTGTTTTTTATTAATTATTGAAATTTTATAATTTAAACCATAGTAATTAATACAATAATTACAACTGCTTTGCTTTGAACAAACTTTTTAAGGACTTTAAAATTCTAAGAATAAGCGACGCTAATAATACCTGTGAGACAGACGAATGCAAATATGTTCATATGAAATGAAATAGGTTTTTGGTAATAATGGAATCAACTCCAAAAACAATCGAGCATTATAAAATATTTTTAAGAAGCAAAATGAAACAGCTTAAAAGTGTTAATTAATGGTGTTAAGAATTTGCTTTTGACAGAAGTTTCCAAAGTCATAAAAAGGTCAAATTGGATTGTTTTTTAAAGGGGATGATGCTATTGCAAAAGCTTTAAAATTAGACGAGCTATGCAATTTTTTTTTAAACGATTAATGTTACTTGAATATACCATTGTGGGATGTTAAACTAACAACCATATAATATTATTCTAAATTTTCTTGATTATACTGTAACATTGTTAGACATCGTAATTAATAATTAAACAATTACGTTGTTGTAACATTAGAAATTTAAATAAACTACTATTTAATTTAAATTTCTAAAATTTTTGCTGTAATATAAAATAATCAGTAATTTTAAGTTTCTTAGACTATAAACATAAATATTTTTACAAGTTTCAAAGTGCACCGTAATAAAGAAATCGCAAGTGAATTTTAAAATAAGTGCAAAAAAATAAAACGTCAAAGTAATGGTGCTATGCAAGAGAACATTTGACATAAAATCTCTTAGGGTAAAGGCGCCGCCAAAGGAAAGCATTTTTTGCCTATCTCATAAAAAAGCAACCGGGACTGAAGCCTTGAAGCGCAAAGGAAAAAACCGCCATTAGAACAGAAATTTAACGTTTGCCATCTCAAGCACGAAACTAAAAATTTGAAATTTGAAAGAAGCCTATTGAGTAATAGAAAAATACCGGAGTGGGATGTCTGAATGTTATATAAACCCAGAAGACACAATTTTAAGTTATCTTTTCTTGTGATATTGTGTAACGCTGTTGAATTAATCAAGCGGGAAATAAGTTTAGATCCGTTGAAGTTAGAAATGTAAAACATCTTACTTTGTTTGACGTATTGAGGATCGTGACATTGAAATGCACTGAAGTTTACAATTCAACGTAAATGAAATTTTTCTAAGGTATAAAGGAAAATAAATGTGATTTCAAAGACGCAACTTAAAATAAGTACCGCTATATTTGGATTGGAATTTAAAAAATCCTTTTATGGCAGCTGACCTGGAATTCAAATAGCCAGAATGAAGCTTAAGTATTTAAAATCGAAGATAACATAAACATAACTTAAACCGTAAGTGTTTTTATAAACTCATCTTCTAAACTTTTGCTAAACAAACAAAATCAGAGTGATTCATGCTTGTTAGGTTAAATTTTAAAGATTTTCTTTACTTTGAATAAACACCCTTGTTTACAAGGTGTTTATATCCATTTGTATAGAGAAGTAACCGAACGGGTTGTAAATATTAAATATTTTCTTTAAGATTAATGTGCATTAGATTTAAATGAGAATATTGTTGATTTGAAATTTTATTTATTTGAATTTTCAATAAACTTATATAATGTAAAGGCTTGTTACTTAATTTGGCGAGATCGTTGAACTCTAACATAACTATTTGAATAGAAAGGTTATGTGAATTTTCTCTCTAGGTAATACGGAACTTTAAAGGTTAGAGTCCGTTATTTGAAAGGGTCTTCACTCTGAACTTATTGATAAAGGTCAATACAGTTCGAAAGAGTTTGCCTGTTTCAATCCTTAAATTAAACAAAGATTACGTAAATTAAGAACGTAATAAGGAATTTATTAAACTTACATATGAGCTACTAAACGAAGTAGACAACGACGTTATCCTTCTAAATGGTATAGTATTTACTCAATACCGCCACTTCGGTGTATTTAATTTGAATATCGAAGCACCATGGTCTAATACTCTGGCATTAATTTTAATGTACACGTCGGGTCCCCCCTTTTCGGTAGTATTTGTAGTTGTTCCTGAGTTTTTGCTATGAGATAAATAAACTCTTGAAATTCTCCAAAACAGGTTTGTCACAAATTTTAAAATTTAATGCCTTATATTTACTAACGCCACTTCCATAAACAACGTGAGTATGTTATTTCAAAATCTTTTCCTAGAAAATGTTAATTTTGCTTTTTTTTACTAAGCTGAGTTATCTCCGAACTTACTGCTATATTCTTTGAAATACCGTTGCGGCTCTGAACAGAATCACAGCCCATCGCTGCACGGTCGTAACACGGACATTGGTACAGAATGGGTTCTCCCCACTGGTTGTCCTGCAGAAGGCCATATCATTATTTTTATAATTGCTTTATGTGTAATGCCAATCAAAATTCCACTGACGCTCTGGAAATTGTATATGCACCGCCGATACTCCATTGGGAGCTACTAACTGACCATAGAGATATCGATATAGCATCAACACTGTACTGGCGTTCTACATATCAGTGCCATTTCTAAAATTATCACTATTAAGTTTAAATTAATTTACCCATAACATACCTTAAATACGGAGTTAATCCTGCTAAAATAAAAACTTATTATTAGTTGGCGGAGATGCTGGCGTCGTTTGGTGTAGTAGTTAACAAGTTTATCTTCATACCCAAGGGACATGGGTTCAAATATAATCGAAGTCTGTAAAGTTTTTAGCGGATAAGGAAGTGAAATCGTAGATTGCATGCCGTTGTGATATTTGGCACGTTAAATATCCCTATTGGCGGTAAAACTCCTACATAATTTGCAAAATTCTGGTGAGCATAGGAATTTCCACATCCTGAAATTTCATCTGTAAAACAAATTAACAAACAAACGAGAAATTACCGAATAAACCCTTGCTAAACGGCAAAGATCTAGACTTTCAATTTACTCAATAACTGAACAAGAGGTGCTGAAGCAATAAACTCCAACAAACGTAACGTTTTGATAAAAAATCTATCTTCGTTATCAACCACAATAAAATAAATAGATCAATTTGACGGTCAACATAAAAATTGTTTTCTAAATTGGTTTTTTGGATTAAATTTTCACATAAATAGATGTGTAAAACCTTTGGTGCAGTTTGGAAACAAGTATTTGTTGATTTATAATTGGTTACAGAAGGAATTTAGGTTAGATAAATCCATTTAAAATTACTTCGCCCTTTTTTGAGAACTTTAGCTTTCGTAAAATACTCCATTAATTGATAAAATCAATGTATTTTGTCGAATTTTACTGTAAAGCGGTTCTAAAAGCATTATTAGTCATATATAAAAAAAGGTAAATATGACTTTTTAACGAAGTCTCCACGAAACATCAGGAATATAACGAGTTTGGTACCTAAGTGTGCTCTGGTATAATTCTTGTCAAGTAGGAGAATACTGTATTATAATACAGGGTGTAACGTAGCTTTTAAGCACGCACAACGGGTTTAAGATCACTATGCATAGCAGAGCGCGCTTAACGTAGCACTTTTTTTAAAACCAGTTATACACGTATATCATACGCTATTTTTATTATACCTGCATAATTATTTCCGAAACAAGAGAAATAATACCAAACGTTAAAATCAAATAAAATCGCTTGTTATTTAAAACAGGCTAGCTGGCATTTTCACAAATCAGGGTATGTAGATAGTAAGTGTTGTCTACACACTTGTTTATCAGCTACTTAAAATAATTTTTCATGAATACAAATTTTTGCACATCTAAGGATCGACTAGGGAAGTCCTTTTCCAATTGCGGCTGGCATTTCAAACTTCCTTCTCGGTGATTTAATTAACTAGAGAGTTATGATGTGATTATAAGGAAATGTGTGACATTGTACCTACCAAATTGTGATAAAAAGGATATTATGTACCCCAAAATATCTATATTGATATTTATAATTAATGTTCTTGTTCTTATTATTCACGTAACTTGAAAGAATCTACTTTTTGAAGAGTTTACATGCTATCAAAACAATACGCTCACCCTTTGATATCTGGTGCATTTTATATGTTGACTAAGGAAACGTAAGCACATGACAAACCTTTCTGATTTAATTATGAAACATACGAACGTTAATCTGCTTCAAATAATATGTAACAACGATTACTTTTAATGCGGTATAGAATTTCACTTTCTCAATTTGATCATATTATAATTAGGTTTCAGTATTGCATTACGTGTTTTCTATACAGATAGCGGTATCCTCATGCATGTATGGCTAAGGCAACCTGGCTATTTTAAAGCGGTATTTTGAGTTTGAGAATGTCATTAAAGTTCAACGACAGTGAAGGCGTGAGTTTGAAGAAAACCCTCAACGCACGCTGCAATCTTGTGTATTCGTTATAAGTTTAATACACATGGTACCGTGTGTGCTGTGCGTAAAGTAAAATTCAGCATAGTTCATACAGAAACAGGCGCTCTTCCTCGGCTCTGGTGTTGAATCAGTTCACACGTTCGCCGCAAAGGTCTACCGCACAATATGAGCATGAGACAAAAGTAAGTGCTGCAAGTGTATGAAGGATTTTGAAAAGAACCAGTTGGCAAGTTTACATCTTAAGATTATTAAATACCATGAATAATGACGATCAAGATCGTAGAATCTAGCTTTGTGAGTGGTTTCAACGAATGGTAAGCGAACATGAAGATTTTGGGAGATTATATGGCTGATCAATTAACAACTAAACTTGGTGCAATAGTGAACCGGCATAATTATGTTTATTGGTCATCACAAAATCCACATGACCATATCGAAAAACCAAAAAATTTCGAAGTGTCAACAAAAGGTTTAATACGGCCATTTTATTTGGGGCTAATGTTAACGGTGTAGCTTGTCTAGAAATGCTTCGCACATCCATCTTAACTGGCATACAATAACTTTATGGAAATGATCAGTTTTTCCTGCAATAAGACGAATCGTCACCAAACTACAGCCACGATCAGTTTATCTGAATGAAAATTTGGCACGGCACTGGGTAGGAAGAAAAAGTGCCATTCAGTTTCCTGAACGTTCTCTGCAGACCTTTATCCATGGGGGACCTTAAAAGATGTTGTGTATCGCAGAAAACCGGCTACACTGACAGACCTTAGAAATGAAACTAAAAATGCGTAATCCCATTGGACACTTTGGCGAATGTTACCAAAGCAGTTATTCGTCATAAATGTCTGGAAGCTAACGGACGCTATTGTGAGCACATCTAGTAATTGTTGAAGAGAAAGATTACTTATATCGATGTCCTCATGTTTGAATAAAATTATTACTGAAATATTTATAAAGGTTTTTCTTCTCCTAAAGCGAGTGTACATTTTTTTAACGAACTCTGAACTTACAATGTCTACATATTTCTGGTATACGCCGATAAATTAACAATTACGTCTAAGTTATAGAGCGTGCCCTAAAGCAAGGTTAGCTTTACTGGACTAAGGCATGATGAAATCTTAACGCTATCGCATAGAAATTATTGCATGGTTTTCAAAATTATACTGTATTTTTTATCAGAATCACCTTTTAATCCATTACATTTGATTCAAAGATGTTCGTATCCTTTCATGCCTCAATGGAAGTGGATTTTTCATCTCTTATAAAATATTAGTTCATAATTGACATTAACTCCTCATTCGCCTTAGAAATACTTTAATTTAGGAAATAGTCGAGTAGTACCAGATCTTCCGATAACTAAAGTATTAACTAAAACTCTAATCTTGTAATTTTTCGTTACCAATGGCCTTGAGTGGGGATGCACATTATCGTGATGAAACGTTCATTTCTTTTAGCTATTCTTATCTAACATGTAATGATAACACTTATTTCACTGTCTAAAAGATATGCCTATTAATTCTCATCAACTGGTTTATGTTTTCAAGGTAATTTACAAAAAAGATGCTTTTTTCCTCCCGAAACACTGTCTCCATCGCTTTTTAGGGCGATAAAATAGCTTTCAAATATGTTATCGGAGCAGTTTCTCCATATTTACAAGTAGTCCGGATTTTAAATTATTCTTTCGCTACAAGTGACAAATCTTCGTAAAGGCTGTCATATATCGTTTACACATTTTCAAGCGTTGTATAAAAAGTTAACCGCGAACTCACTTCTGAAAGACGGTAAACAAACCAACGTCCATCTGGTCGATAAGGTTTTTATATCGATCTTTTCGTGGAAAATAGAGTATCTACTAGCTTAAACGCTTTCAGTTATCCATTCTTCAATACCACGTCATGCGCTTTTCTATAGTTGTTGTCATCATTTGTTATTAGCAATGAGAACGTGCTTATAAGCTTGCCTTCTTCGTATAAATTCGTTTCTATGTTTCCCAAATGAAGGATAGTTATTATAAATTACAGTACAGAAAATATCTTTCTTAAAGGTCATTGCAGGCGATCGCATGAACTATTCATCCTGCCTTCGTAAATATCAATTAAAATTTGAGAACATGTATTTACCCCGAGGGGGGAAACTTTTATACTATTTTATTGGTAGAAAAGTCTTCAGATTTTAGTTTAATTAAATGGGCCGTTTTGAAAACATGTATCAGTAATAAAATAAGAGGATAAATGTGGTAAATTTTTAAATCTTGAAGAAGATCCAGACTGTGGACTTGTAATAACAGTTTGAAGTATCTATTACAAAAGAGGAAGTATTGATAATAATAAACCAGAACTTTCTTAGAGCTTACATTGATTTTAATTATTATATAGGCTAATATTTTCTCTATTTTGAGATTAATACAATAGGTATTAGTAATTTTACTGCTGGTTTGGTTAACAAGTTTTTAGAATTTCTGTCTTTTATGTTTAAAAATTTTTGTGAAATATTATTTACCGTTTGTTGTATCACTTCATTATCATCTACCGTTACATTTTTGTGTGGTTATATAAAGCATTTACTGTTTTCAAGTTGAACCTATCGAAACCCTTGCCAATTTATATTCAGATGTGTACATACATAGGTGCGTTCGTGTATATGTATTTATGTTTTACTGAAATCCAACTTTGAGTAATTTACTTATAAATGGGCTACTTATGTGCGCCCTATACATATATAGGAGCTTTACCTGCAATACCTTTGAGAGATTGTAACAAAATAGAATTGGTTCAATTAAAAAAACCTATATTAATACTAAATAGCTTTCTGTATTTATATTTACCTTTCAACAGCCGCAAATTGCATATAAAACTAATTCCACTGTATATCAATTAAAACAAAATAATTCAATTATTAAAAGCTGTTCTCTTATTAGCAGACCTTAATTCCTAAATAAATGAAAATTTTTCATTGTAAATATTATGATAACTCAGTGGAAGAGTAAATAATAAAATTGGTTTTATACCATATAAATTACTTTTAAATGATCTCACGCTGCATAAAAATGTTTTAGGATACACGAAAATTGCCGTTTTATTTACTTTTAATTTTCAACGTTGATTACAAAAACTAAATTTCTGTGAAAGAAGTTCCTTATAGTGAGAATTAAGAATCTCTGATGTCAGCGACTCAACAATCTATTTTTGTTAGAAAATGGTTGAATAAATAAATTTTTAACCATTTAAAGGAAGAAATGTCAATAAATTTATGTTTTATTATTTTTTGATGTCTTTAAATTTTCAACCTAAATATTTTCTTTCAATTTTCATTTTCAATATTATTAACGAGCACTGTGGAGTTCCTTTAAACTTTAATATCTTTTGGTTTGATTATTTTGCTTCTAAGAAGTCAGTTTCATTTTATTAAAATATTAAACCGTAAAAATTTTAAACAATTTTAAACCTTTAGCGTAAATATGTAGGTTAATAGTATATATTACAATGACTTAAATGCGATGCCTCACTAAACTATGTAGTAGATCCAATTTTATGCACCAAGTATTAAGAAGAATAGGGGTGGGATTTCGGCAATCCAATGTGCAATAATTTAATATTAGTACTATTTGGTGGTTGCATTTAAAATTAAAAATAAGAAGTAGAAATAACATAAGAATGGTATGAATATTTAAACAATGTTATTATCCACATCTTTATATAATTATGAAGCATAATATTGATTATACGTAGTTTTGCATTTTTTCAATATTATGCCTCCGTAATTGGTTAAAAATGCAAATAATATAATTGTTTTAAAATTCATACTAGTGTAGTATTCACTATTTGTTCCCTTTTTTAAAAATTAATAATATTTGACAATTGCATTTTGGGATATCTAATTCCTATCTCCGTTCGTCTTAACATACATGAGAAGTTAATGAAAAGAAAAAACGCTATTTTTGGATTTCTAATTATGATTATTGTGAAGGTCAATGCTCCTATGAATTAGTTAATTTATTGTAAAAAGAATGGTTTCTATTGTTAATATTAAAGAATTATTTTAATATCCTGGTCAAGACAGGATAATTAAGGTAGTTGTTTCGCTATCCTAAAAATCGTTGTTGAAGAAGACGAATATGATGATAAAAATTCATTCCAAAATACCTTTCAATTATTATATTATGTTTAAGTTGACTAAATAAACCAAGAGGTATATTCAAATGTGCAATTAGGTGTAATGCAGAATTATGTGGGCATGAACAAATTATCGCGCTAAGCTTCAAATATAAATTAATATTAAAATTATTTATTAAAATAAATGAACTCATATCAGGATTGATGCAGATAGATAATTAAATGTTAATTTAAGTATTACTAAATTGCATATAAACCAAATTTTCCTTAAGGCTTTTCCCTACTATCCTAATGTATGCGTATTTGGTACATATATTGTTCACTAAAATTGTGAGTGAAACCAAGTGGAATTTTCTGGTCTGGAGTACAGAGTTGGGCGCATGGTTCAAAGGGAGTGGGCTTCATATTGAGCGAATTCCCTAAAGCGTAAGTAAGGGAGTATGAATTGGTGTCTCCTCGTCTACTCTGGGTTCGAATGAAGGTAGGCACCAGGGAAATTGGTTGTAGCGTGCTATGCTTCGGTGAATGATGATAACCAGGATGAATTTTAAACCTTTTAGACCGAATTAGAAGGGGTACTTAATCTAGGTCACGTGAATGATTGAATGATTTTACTGAGTGACTTGAAAGGATAGATAGGAGTAGAAGAAAATATAGATCGTATAATTGGCCTTTACGGCTTCCTAGAACGAATGAGAATAGGGAAGGGTTAGTTGGGCTATCCTTAGAAAAAAGTATATTTATAGTGAATAGGTGGTTAAAACATAAGGATGTCCATTAGCATACGTGGCAAAGAGGAGAGTCTAGAAGCATGATTGATCTAATCGTTTATGATGAGAGGTTACGTGAATTGACAAAGGATACACGAGTTCTGAGAGGTTCTGAATGTGGGACCGATCATTTTCTGGTAATGTCAGGAGTTGTGCTTGATAGAAAGTGGGTATATAAGAAGAAGGCAATTTGTAACGGTCTTTTTTTCAAGACCGACCGATTTTGCAAGTTGCATCTATTTTCATCTATTTTCGTTACGTTATTTTTCAGGTACGCTTTGGGTTGCCTAACTCCGTCTTTATTTTTTTGCATTCGTAAGGAGTGTTATTTGATCCCTCTGCGTGCCCAAGATCATTGTGTGTTAGTTATTGGTGGAAGACGCACGTATTGGTTCCGTTCCGCTATTTACGACAAACTTTGTAGTTGATTCCTTTCCTTGGGATAAAACACCTATACTTTTAGGGTGAGTAGGCATCCCCTTGGCTACGTGCAAGGTCGATTTATCAATTTCTGTTTATTTACTTTCTAGTGCTTTTAAGTATGGATTCCGAAATGCCCGTCGAATCTGAAAATTCGCCGGCATGCTGGTAACATCGATTATTTCTGGATGAGCCCGAAGCGCTGCTTTGGAGGGTTTTCTTTCGCCTTGGTTTACCTGCTGGCTCTCGTTACTAGAGCCCCTCCTTTGGTCCGATTCTTCACGGCCCTAGTACGGCGATCCGCGGTCTAGCGAAAGACGCTCGTTCGGTGACTTCGAGGCGATGATCTCCAGGTACCAAGGACAGAATCCGCCTTTCTTCTTCTTTCTCTGAGAACTTCTACCATCCAGGTCAGTTTACATTAACTTCTCTACCAGCAACCGCCGAAGATGTCGTAAGCTCATCATTATTTGGGACTCGCGAATTGCTTTCTCGCGTTCCGAACGTTTATTTACTATAATTTATTGTTTTGTGCATTAGTAACTTAATTCGAATTAATCATTATATTTGTTTAATTTTGCCTGTAAGTTTTCTACTAGTAATTTTGAAAAAGAAATTATTAATTTCTTTATAATAGTAAAATCCATTCTTTAATGCAATGAATAGTTATTTACGGTTGAAGCTAAATGCATAGTCAGATCATGGCGGCCAGCCGCATGTACAAGGCCTCCCAATATTAACGTACTTTAATACTTTTACTTATTGCTTCAAATATATTTTTGTTATGTTACGATTTATGTAAAGGCGTTCTTAGATGAACTAAATCTAATTAATTGCGTACGAATATTAAACATTCGTTTATGTTTTATTTTGAAATCAACGCCTTCATCACTGCAGTGAAGATCGCTAATGT
>JAHWXV010795230.1:0-12960 GCA_024586415.1 Phrixothrix hirtus
TATATATATATATATATATATATATATATATATATATTAAACGAAGCCTGTAACCTCGACAACTAGTGATTAATAGATGTACCCTAGTCCAAAGTTTCGAGGTCAATAGGTGTATTTTTATTATTTCATTCATATTGGTATATGGCATGGTGTGATAGTAGCGACAATTTCTGGTAGTCGTGAATTAGCTGTTATTGTTCTTTGATTATATCTAAGCGCTCTTTTTGCACTGAATTAAAATTGACAACTTTTATAACAGCAAAATTGAAAAAGTGAGATTTTAGCGCAATTTAACGAAGGTGAGATTCAAACAATCTCATGAAGACTAATTATTTATAAAAATATCACCAAATTGTATGACAGATTGCTCAAAAGGTAACATAGAGTTAGTTTGAAAAATTTACCCATGCAAAAATTACTTCACGACTTTCGTGTGCGATTTTAGGTAATTCGTATGAAAACTACTATCTACGACGATAAACTGCATGTAAAACAGCTTTTTGAATGTTGTTTGCCACATGAGTTAGGATAATATGACGAATTATTCGGTTCAAGTTTTCTTATTTAGCATTTTCCTTAGATAGAGATTGCTTGTTTATATCTTTAAATCCAAAATTGAAGCTCGTCATTCCATTTATATTAATTTTTGTATTTGAAGTTCATAGTTGGCATTTTATCTTGATTTTGTGTCGCTAGATGAAGTACCGTTATTAACTTATGTTTCGACTATAAACGAAGTCGGTGTTCGATTACGAAAGGTATGGAAGTGCAGGAACATTGTTTTATGCGGGTCTTTAAAATTTTGCAAAATGTCTTAAAATAACCTTGTCCTTGGTGGCGCAAAATTAATTTCCTCTACAGTTTAAGTTAATTCCTTCGTTGATCATTGTGATGCACTCTATTTTATCTTCCTTCTACGGAGTTCGATCTGGCGACTTTATTTTCAATAGTAATTGAAGTAAACGGTTATGCGTAAATATTTTCATCTTAATCAATTATAGTAATCAAAATTCAGTTTCCTGCATAGCACCAGTTGAGGGTGCCCTTTTCTTTAATTGTTGTATTCCAGGAAGGTTTTTCAACAGTACTCCATTTACATCTACTATGATTCTCCTAATTGCTATAATCTACTGTGTATCTAAAATCGATTTGAGGCATCAGAATTGACTATAACACATTAATTTGTTAAATTCCAAAATTCGCGTTTAATCAAGGACATTTTATCAGAAATTGAGCTTTAATAAATTCACATTTATTAATTTCTTGAATTTTGCAACTGTTGACAACACCTCTGGCTTAGCAAAGGTAGTATATAAACGTATTTGATTTTAACCCCAAATATAATTTTTCTGATATTTCTTGCCAGTTATCTTTCAATCACTTATGAATCGTTATTGTGAACTGCTAATATTCTAGCAAGCAACTGTATACAATAGATAAGAACTTTTATAGGTTTATTTTAATGCATCAAAATTAATGTTATAAGTTTTGCATGTTAAGCAGGAAGCGCAAGGCCGTTATTTTGCATATTACTTGTAGTTTGATAATTAACCGCCTTGATATTCCTGTAATAATTGTATATTATTTATGTAGGTGACTTTGTAACTTCTAACATCTTGCACAGATTTTTATGGTAGGTACATCCAAACGCGTATCAGATAATTAAGCATTGCCATTAGTAAATATTTAGTTTCCTTATGCAGTATGAGTGAAGGTTCCAGTTTTGAAATAAAATTAATAACACGTCCTTTACACAATTTCAAATATTAGTAATAGGTGGGTAAGTGATTAACATTATATCTCCTTCAGCAACGCATCTCACTTGCAGATGCTAGCTGGCAGTCAATTCTTCTCTGTAGTTAAAGTGTGACAAGTTATAGAAGTTTTATTTGTAGTCTGTTTAACTAACGACAAGTTTGTGAAAACGTAGCAACTAAATGGTTAATTTAAATCGGTGTATCTCTCTTCCAACCTTTTTTCTAGAAATTTTATTTGGTGCCACGTAAGTTTTCAATTTAGTGATGATCTTTTCTTTTATTTGCTTTACTCGGACTGCAAACAAAATTTAATTAGGTTTTATCATTTCAGTTGTATTTTTGGCCAAAAATTTATTGTTCTTGCTTAATTACAGTTTTTTTTTGGTTTATTATTAAATTAGTTTTCTAAGAATTCCCATCATTTATTCTTAATGCAATATAAATTACTTCTAATATTTATTACAGTTTAGTTTTGCATTTGCAGGTATACGAGATAAATTCACCAAGTTCCCAACGAACCTACAATTTATATCGCTTTTAATTGTACATAGCGTTAACTACCTTGACCCTTGCGAGTTTGTTAGTCCAGGTAAAGTTTTATCTGAATTTAATTGTTCTTATTTCCTTTTATGCGGTACAATAAGATGTATAATTTATATTTCATAGCAATAATTAACACATTTTTCCAATGGACATTCAGCATACTCCTACTTCATCATTTTAAAACAAATTAGTATCATTTTTTGTCATAAATGTAATAGTAGTATTAACCAGTGTATTGGTATTACCATTCGATATTGTAAATTAATTATAATATGCAAGGGTTATACGTATAACACAATAAACGTCAAAAGTAATTTCTAGTTTAGTAGTTACAGGAAAAATATATAAAGTAAAATGAAATTTCATTTCTTAGCTTTGTGGACCACACACTGCATTATTTGGACGGTTCACACTTAGCTGAAGAAATGGTAACGACCTTTAATATGTTATGGAAGTAATCATTTACATGTGTATAAAAAGTTAAATATAGGTACATTATATAATACAAAATGAATGGTAATAAATGTAATGCGTGCTATTCAAAATGAATTAGAACTTTTTGCTTCTCTACTTGGAAATTTAATTTTTATTTGAGTGGAAAACAAATATTTTATATGTACTTAACCTGGCATCTTTATATAAAAATAAAACATGTTAAGTAATTCCGCTTCATACGTTCAGTACAAGTTTTTATAAGGAATTATTCCTATTATAGAATATCTACTTGGAATATGTCAAATATTAAACACATACTTAGTAATAACAATTTGCATATAAAATGAAAAATCGCAAAAAAATATGAAATTATACTAGAGAATCAGTAAACACGTAAGCAATGTTTAATAATGAACCTTGAAGTTAATTATATTATTCTATTTAAAAAAATGTTTTAGGTGTGTAGATTTTATGTAAAATTTACTAAATTGTTCAGAATTGTATACCGATGAGTATTGTTATTCTAAATACTGTTATTTTATAACAATTGGTTTACTTAACTTTTCACAACAGGTATTAGTAATAAATTCTCTATACTTTTATTAATTTAAAAATAGCATGCGGTCAAGTACTTCTCTTATCACAATTGCCCACACTCGAGAAAACGTGCATGGTTGAATATTTAGATTGTGTCAAATGAACATCTTTCGACATTTGACAACTTGAGTGTGGGTAACTTTGATAAAACGAGTATTATGTAGTTCACACATTAGTTAATTGATTTTTTATATACGCATAATAAAAACATAGTTGACAAAGTCTAGATTTGAACTTTAGCAGAAAGCGAAAAATTAAAAAAATTAATTAGAAATTTATAAATTTAACCATAAAGGATATTTAGATATACCGGCAACTTGATATTAATCCAAAAACCAAAAAGGATTCATATCAAATAGAACTTATTACAAAAATTGTCAGATTTAAAATAAACGATGGTAAAAACTAGGTCATACCTTTTTGATAACTACAAAAAGGTCCTGCCATGTGTATTACCAAGAGTTTCGCGGTGGGAAAGATAGTATCTGTTCTTATCTAATATACAATAACGTAGTAATAATCTACCATTTAATAGATAATTGTGTATCAAGAGCGACAAGTGCGTCACTGCCGCCTGGGAGAGTAGTTTAACGCGCGATGCGTAACGGAGCGCGTCATGATGTCAAGAGTGACAAAACACTTTTCGCTCAAATTACATACATGATTTTTTCTACGGTTGTTTTAAAAGATTTAAAATATAAATTTCTGTCCAAGTTTGAAGGTAATTTTTTAGTTGACTCTTTATGGCGGTTGTTTGTCACTTTTTGGTCTATACTTAGCAAGTTGTATTGTTTTAGATTTTATTTTAGACTTTTTATAAAAACCATAAAGAAACGTTTAGAATTATTTAAAAGTATAACAAATTATTATTATAACGGCATTTAAGCTAAAGGTACGATTTCGACAATCAGCTAAATTAGATATTTAATACCTGCTTAATGACTGACAATAAATAGTTATTTAGTAACAAATTCGAAACGCTTATCTATAGACAAACAATACAATTTTTGCGTTTCTTTGAGTTTATTTGCTCAGGCGTTTGTTGTACGGTTATTGAGTTAATTTACATCTTTTGACAACATATTAGAATTTTTGTTCCTTACAAACACCTTTTCTCTATTAATTACTAATATTTTTTATTTTGTTAGCGTTTTATGCTATATTTTGATTTTTGGTTTATATCTAGAACCGCAAACGATGAACTACAGTAGTATATTACGATACAAGATCGGCCGAGAAAAAGTTAATTTTCGAGACACTTTGTACTAGGGCACTTAAAGATCGTGTGCCGTACACGATTTTTTGCGCTACCGACAACTTTCAAGTAATTAGAATTTAATATTAAACCTTTATTCCGTTTCATAACAGCACTAATACCGTTATGAAGCATAACGTGCTTGTTATCGTGGTGGTACTATGGCAATCACAACAGCTCGGGAGATATATCACAACGTGACTATCAATATAGCCTAAATATATAAAAAAAAGTCGGAAGAGAAAAAAATATATTGTTCTCTGAACGTTTAAAACTATGCATCTCTCAACTACTTTAGCATTTGTTCAAAATTGTGCCCTCCATAAGAATGAAGAGCACAACATTGAATAAATGTTAAAATGGTTGGTAAATATATAGTTTTGATTGTTCAGTAAAGAATTTTTTCATATTTATTTCATAATTTTTTTGGACTTATACAGGTAAACCCATAAGAACGTTGTATCACTTTAATCAGAATTAAATTGCCTTTCGATACGGTGCCATTTAAGAAAACAAGTTTTTGTTACCACCAGCAAAAAGGCATCCGGGGCCCTTTGTATCAAAATGTAGGTCCACCTTCAGTTTTAACATCGTCATGTTTGTAGAATTTATATATCTTTATTTGTTTTCGGGATATAAAGCCGCGAAGTTTTATGTGGTACAACCTGTATATGCAAAAATTAATGTTTAATAGTGAAATAATTCTTTCGGTATTATTGCAACTATTATGTATAACTTAAATTGCTTGGAATGGTACATAATTACTCTAATCACTTTATTTCCTATACACAACAAATTTGGGAAAACTCGTTGCAAAAGTGTTTTCTTACAAAACAAATTTTCTTAGCAATTTAATATAAGTATAGAGTTATTATAAAAAAGAAAAAGAAGAAATTCACTTACCAATATTGTAAATATAATGCTGACAATGGTAATTCCTAATATAGAAGCCCAGTACGGGATACCGATTATACTGTATAAGGCAACACATGGTGTAAATACCGTAACACCTTGATTTAATAGTTGTCTCACAACAAAAGTCCCTGATGCCAAGCATCTAACTAATCTAGATTTGAACCTAAGGTCCAAATATTGGTAAACTGATGTAATTCCTAGACTGTAGTATACAGGTACAAAAACGAAACACACTATTGGATAAGCCAAAACCATTCCAAATATTGTTTCCCACATTGCGCTACCTCTATAAACTAATTCTGAAGGAAAACCTGTAAAGAAACAAAAGCAAAATATTATTAAGCAGTTATTTGATGTGTTTATAAGGTTGTAATAGGTCGTTATTGTTCTATATAGTTCCAGTATTATTACAGCCTATTGT
Organism: Phrixothrix hirtus; assembly: GCA_024586415.1. Taxonomy (NCBI): domain Eukaryota; kingdom Metazoa; phylum Arthropoda; class Insecta; order Coleoptera; family Phengodidae; genus Phrixothrix; species Phrixothrix hirtus. The sequence continues at coordinate 5,924 of JAHWXV010795230.1, forward strand.
GAAAGTAAATCAAAGGTTAACTTGATATCCGGTTTAAAGCTATTTCTGCGCGTAGATTTAATTTTAATATAGTTATTGTTAACAAAAGGGTTATTCTAGATAGAATAAAGCAACCTAATATGTTTATTGTGTTTCAATGTGTTTCAATAAATAATTAATTAATAATTAATCTGTTATAATTTATTTAAAAATTTTGAAGTACAGAATAGATACTTCGTAAGCGATTCTTTCAGCTTGAATATTAATATTGCTTAGAAAATTAAAGCGACCGTATAATTTTAAAATGAAAGTAAATACATAATTTAGTATAATGTGTTATAAATCACATCTTTTCGGAAAATCGGTAATACTGAATTTCAATTACATACATGATTGTTATTTCGCTGGAAGAAAATTTTTAAATTATTTCTAACTGTCAATTACAATATAATTAAGGCTTCTCTAATTATGGAAATCATTTTAAAATTCCTTTCAAATTGTCGGTTTTCAAATTTTGCTCAACTGAATCGTAACTAGATTTAGGTTAACAATCATTATCAATTTAGTAACGTAAAGTATATTTAAAAGACAAAAATCATGTTCCCAAGAGGATATCAGCAATGTACTAATACAAGTTTCAAAAAATCATTACTTTCTGCGTTCGATCACAACGCCAGTCTAAAATAAGCAATTAAAATTTAAATTACAAATACACTTATTGTACCGCTACATCTGCATAATTTCTTCAAAGGCGTAACTTTAATCGATTTAAAAACATAAAACATTGCTAAATATTATGAATCTGCCTCTATGAATAATGTAATAGTTAGTGAATATAACATTTAGATAATTATTGCTTTATTGTTCAAAGACACAAATAATGAGGATGATAATCTATAATTAAATATGACAAGCTATACCAAATACCAAAATCATAATTAATTAATTTAATCACAACTTCATATTTAAACTGCCTACATTTTCACACATTAGTTGCAGTTACCGTTAATTTTGACAAAATTAAAATAGTCTCAGAAACTTAAAACTTATGGTTGTTATATTTTCTTAATTGTCTTTTATTTCTTCCTATAAGAATAAGAGCTGCCTCTTGATAGAGTACACTGACTTAGCTAAATAAATATAAATAAACGTTACTGATCACTTTTGAATACTGCAGCTTTGTATCGTTAGAGTTCATTGTTGGCGTTTAATTTGAATTATGTAAGTGGATTCTGAAGCAGTTCCAGGAAGGATTTGCAACATTTTACAGAGACGTGTTATATATCTTTTCAGTTAAAACATTAAGGAAAGAATAAAAATGAGATATTATAACTTTATATGAAAATTATACTTGACCAATATCTGAAACTGTACAAGTATTTCAAATAATACAGCCGTGATCTTTATAATGTGCTCCTTAGTATTCCACGCACGAGTCTACATTACAAATTAAGGCAATAAATCGAATACCGAATAATTCAACAGCAGACCAGAAGTCGTTCCTAGCAAAGACTAGAGCGGCGAAATTAGCACATTTTATTACCAAAAACATACATCCTCGTGTTCAATGTTGACACTTGTTGGGGCGTAGTCTTGGAGTTTCTTTCGAGGTACTCATTTTACCCTTGACCTTTATAGCATTTCCCTTCTCTGGAGATCCGATTTCTAGACGCTCCGGTTAATCCTGTATGGGTTAGCGAGAAGATACTGACAGTAGAAATATTTAAATTCCCTTAAATAATACGATTTCGCTCACTTCTCAATAGTCAAAAGCCTTCTCCTGGGGAGCATCAATTTTCCGAACGATTTCTCTTAGTCGTGTTAAGTCAGTATGTCTGGCAGAGGTTAGCACGATACCGCTTAGCTTTCTCAATTGAGGGACAAAGAGAAGCGATAACACAAGCAGTCAATGGCAATAATCTAGCATGATTTAGAAGTCATACAGATAAAGACGGTAATTTTTATGGGCGATAATTAAAAAAAACTATTTTAGAGTATGTAAAATGGTAGTTTTAAAATTATATCCATAACAAAATTACTAAGCTGTGTAGACGAAGGCCTTTTTAGAATTCAGAATGCACGTATTATAGCCAAGTATCGTGTCATCGTTCATAAATCTAAAAATTCAAAAATCCACCACTGAAACTGTTTTCTGTTGTAGCTAAAAGATCAATGTAGGTTAAAGTGGAAATTTAATAGTACGTAATGTTCAATAAATGGATAAGTAAAACCAAATCAAATACTAACTGCGAAAAGTTAAGTTTAAAACCACTATGAATGAATTTTCTGTTAAATGGCTAATATTAACAGGAGGCTCGTAATTTTCACATTGTCCAACGTTTTTCCAACATTTACAAGGGGGTAAAAATTATCTTGTTATCCTTACCAAAATGTTGAAGTGTACCGTTGACCAGAAATGTCTTCTTTTAAATTTATAATTAAAGAAGTTTGCTGGCCTCAAACTTGGAAACTATATTGTGTGGGACTGCAATTCAAATCCCTCATCTTGAGGCGTAACCAACGCAATTCGCGGTTTGTGACTGGAAGCATTATTTTTCAGCAGCAACACGTATCTAACTGAATTCCCTAGTCACTTCACGTAAACTTCGTTACGCAATCGATGCAGAAGTGAGATACAGGATCGCCAAATTATTTCCCCGTTTTTGCGATAATATGTGATTATAAATTTCTCTTGTCCCAAAAGACTGTTGTTATAGCTTTTTCAGCAAAGAGAACACACTTGAACCATTAGGCCGCTGGAGAGCGAAAATGATGACGGATTGCCAACTCAGATGCTGAGGTATGAATTTACATTTCATCAACAGTAATTAGTTGGTTGAAGAAAACGAGTTAAATTTGTGTACTGGGATCTATTTTATTTGCCGATTTACTGAATTCAGCGTTCGTTGTCCCCAATGCGCGGAAAATATTTTAATCGTCAAATCTTTAACAAGGATTATTTAAATGATTGTTTCACTTCTTTTAGTACCAAAGGAGACCTGTCAAGATGACAGGTTGCGATCGGTAGGGGCATACTCTTCATTTGTGAATATTTAATGACAATTTCTCCATTTTAGCAAACTTTAGCAAATACTTTTATTGCGACTAAGGCAAAAAGTTCAAACTTGACACCTATTTTTGCAACAGATAGGCACATAAAAAAATGGCTACGACTTTAAAACTTTGCTATTTCAAAACGAGGTTACGAATAATTCATTTTGACATTGTCTATAGCGAGTTAGCAGATTTAAGAACAGGAATATGTTTCAAACGATTTGGTGTATAACAACCATTGCTTCTAGTAATTATATCTAAGAGCGTTACGCTCACTGCATTCCTTTCTAAATAGATGTCAAAGTAGGAGACTAATGCGAAATGTAGTATGGGTACCAATAATTTTTTTTCAATCAATGCCCCACTGTTATTTAAATCTATGTACGGTGCAATACCCGCAAGAATCCAAACCGCATGGAGCAGTGTCTTCTTATCACAATGAATGCATTCGTTGTAATTACGACGATTATACAATGTTTATTATCTTTAGCATAAATTATCCAAATACTTCTCATCGCAATTATTTTATAGCTGAAAACAGTTGCAGTACCAATGTTGAAACAAGTAATCTCATAAACCGAATTTAAAGAGTTCTGCAGTGTCATTGCTTTAAAGATTTCTTACTCGGAGTATCTATTTTAACTTTTCAAATAAATACAAAACACTGGAACGTAGGCCAGATGTGCAGGTATATGGTCGGTAACTTAAAAGTCAATGTCTCTTACTGCACTGATAGCAATGAAGCCTTTTGGTTTGTTCCGCTTTACTGGCGAAAGAAAACTCATAGCAATCAGCTCCTTTGATCCTGTCTAAAAAAATGACGAAGTTACTATGTGTCCACGTTTCAAATTATTAATTATTAAAATTCCTTCGGCATCTCATATACACATAGTTTGCGGTGTTTAAGAAGAGCCTACGAAATTGCTGGATGCCCTTTCGGATTTGAATTGCTGATAGCGAATTTTTACTGCTTGGAAGGAAAGAGTTTTGTCTACAAACATGCCAAAGGTATATTTGTAAATGGCCTTGGAGTTAAATACTCATTTTGCAAACATTCAATCACAGGAAGATAGCCGCCTTCTTCAATTTCTTAAAATCTGTACAAGATTATTGTTTTAAGGTTGAATAAAATTCAAACTACTAAATGTAAGCTAGTCAAATTTGGTAATCTGCGTAACAATGGGATATTAAACAAGAGCAGCTTCCAGCGGTATCACACTGCAAAGTCTTAAATGTTAGAGACAAATAAAACTGCACAGCTCTCGTCTTCTTTTGTTTAGTATATAATCAGAGTACAGGATTTTCTTACACTTGACAAGCTGGGTTTTCTATTTTACTAACGCTAGCACGCAGAATTCTTGCAAGAGTAATTCTAACATGGGCGTACTTTAAGATAATTATTCAAAGTATTGTTTGTTAAAGCACCAGGTTTTAGTTAATTTACGAGTATATGCTGTATGTCGCTGCAACAATATTTAGCGGTGGTTGGGAAATATTTCAACTTAATCTATTACGGGTGAATAAACTAAAACAAAAACAACGAGTATTTTCAATTGGCGCATTATAATACCTGCTAATAGTTGCTAATTGAAGGAATTAGTATTTTAAGCAGAACAAGCTATATCGTTGCTAAATACTTAATTAGCACTGATTCGCATTAAATACCAGATTGCATGGTTGAACGGTAGTAAACAGAGAAACTGCTAATAGAAAATCGTTACAAAATATTTATAAAAATGTTCAAATAAAATAAAGATTACTAGTTTTAAATAATTCATCAAACGTGATTGTAGTAAAAATTGTAACCCTACTTTACTACTACTACCTATCATGCCATTTCTTTAGCGGGGTAGGCAAAACCCAATGCCGAGCCTCCAACTTCTCAACCACTGCATGCACCCATGAACCAACCCACTCTCAGCTACCACCGGCCTTCACCACAACTTTAAGCACATCCATACCTTGTGTAAATTTTAATATAAAGTAAGACGTTTAATGAAATATATAACTTGAAGACGTGTTTCATTCCCCCAAAATTACGAAGAAATGTACTTGTATACCATTCGCAGGTATATGCAAGAAAAAAAGATTATAAAATAATGAGCATTATGCTATTCTAACTTATAATCATATTTTATAACATAGGAAGTGGTTTAAATAATGGTTTGAGTATTTATTGAGGATTTTGGAAGACAAAATGTTCGTTTGCTAAGAAGATTTTTTTAAATACAGTTATTTCAAATTAATGCATATATTTTACCAGGTTTGATTTTATTGATTAAAGTTAAATAATTGTGGTATTATGAGTGACCAAGAATTAGATTATTTGACAAATATTTATAGAAATATGCAAGACTTTATTACATAACAAACGAACATGTGCACAACTTCTGCAACTGTTAATAAAAACCATCAAAATCTTATAGCGAGAAAGGTGTATAACAGTACTCGTAACTAGGTACTGTGTCTGTTTCAATTTTTAGTCTAAAGGGTGATGATAATCTTTACAGCAAAGTAAAACAATATATCGATATTTGGTCGAAGTATAGAATCATTTGGCTAGAAAAACAAGGAATTAAGTGATATTTGCCCAATTTGTTATTTTGCAACTGTGGATCCAAAATTGAAAACAAGGGAATTGTTTTAGATCTTTTGATATTTCTAATATTCGAAGGTGAGTCTTCAAAACTTTAAAGACGACTTTAAATGACAGTTCAGGAAATACCTTGAACAGCGGTAGTATTTTCTAAATGTATCATAACATAGAAGTTACGCTTTAAAAGCAATAACGATAGTTTGTTGTTAAAGATGTGGAAAAAATTTCTATAAATCCTTACAGTGAACTTATTTGAGAAACTATGCAAATGTTTATGAAGCGAAATTTTTCCAATAAAATAGTGTACAAAAAATAATTAACTAAAGTTGAATATTAATAACATGCTTGTCAATATTTTTATTATTAGATGCAGTCAGAGATTGTTTATTCTTTTGAGTAATTTTGTAATTGTTCTAATTTTGTGAGAACATTTAATTTAGAAAAGTTTACCATGGTTTTATTCGAAAACTTTTACTGTTTTGAACTTAACATTGAAACATTCGTACTACGTTGTCTTATACATAGTACCAATTTAATATAAGCATAAAATGTATCTTTAAAGGGTACCTTAGAATAAAGAGGAAATTACTTAAACGTGTGAATTTTGAATACGACGTGTTTAAAATTAAAATTTTTAAAGGATCCTAGGTGTGTATGCAACATACATACATACAATACCTCATAATGTACGCTTGGATTGAAAACCTTTATTTTGAAGGACGTCTAGTACATCTTCATTATAAATGTTTTGTATCTGGAAACAATGAAAACTTGTCTAATTCTCGTTAACACAATACATACAAATTACTAGAATGTAAGACGTAAAATCTTGTAAAAAATGTATACAAGGTGCTAATTTTCTTAATGCTAAATTTATTTAAATATAGAGTTAAGGTCGGATAAGTTTTCACTTTATATCGAGATGATTTCTTCACAATTTACGTGACTAAATTACTAATAGATGTTATTATTTATAAATAGGCTTTAATATTACGTTTTAAGTTATTACACGCGATATTATTTTATGAATGGATTATTACAGAAATAATTTAAGGTAAACCTTCTAATTGGTATATACTGCAATTACATTTTGGCAGTTACTATCAGTAAATTCCAGATTCAGTTAAACAACAAAAATATGCTGATCTCACAGAACAATTAAATAAGTAGAACCAGCATATAACAATTTTAAAGCAAGGAATAATGAAGCAGGAGTGGGGCATTGAATTTAGTCCCTTTTAAAAAGTGCAACAGATGGAACTGCTGTTGTTTAAATAATTTAAGCAGGGCAGTTTCAAATAAATATACATTTCTGTTTTAACTGTGTTTGAAATTCAATTTATTGTAAAATCATTTTTTATATACTGTTTATTAAAACTTGTATTGGAAAAATTAATACAAATACAAC
>JAHWXV010795246.1:0-10965 GCA_024586415.1 Phrixothrix hirtus
CCCCTTTAAAACCTTATACGTTACTTTACATTTGTGCAAAATTTCACAACTTTATCATTAGAAATAAAAAAGTTATCGATTTTTGATCCGAAACAAACCTTGATTTTCCATAGTGCGCCGTGATAAATACACCCAGTCTTGGAAATTATGTTGAAAAATAGATGAAACGTATAGTTTCGGGAATACGCTTTGTTTTTAGTGGCGTAGTTAAAATTTTTGTCAATCCAGGCAAAACTTTAAATTCTTTATTAATTTATATACAAAAATTTTACTTAGCCATCAAAAAATCTAACTTCGGCCTTGGCTTATGAATAAAGGACCCTCTAGCTGCGCCAGTGTGATTATATCTGTTTTAATTTTTGTGTAAAAAGATAGAGAACCTTAAATATTGAACTGTCCCCGTTTGTATGTCGTACGTTTCAACAATTTAATTATGAATAAAAATTTTAATTAATATATCGTGTTTGAACCGTTCTGAAGCCAAAAATATATCCACTATCTGTAACGGTTCGAAATCTGAGGAAAGTTGGATAAAGCTATTTTTACAGAAGTCAGTACTGGGTGATCGTATTTGTTTGTAATTTTTTAGTAGTATTGGTATCCCTGAGTAATTGGCAGTATTAGTTGTTAATGTGACAGCAGAATGTTGAAGTTAAGTTTACTGTCATGTTCAGCAGTAACGAAACGTTTACTACTATTTAACTGTAATTTATCTCCATCAAGAGCCCTATATTTTGATGTTTCAGTGGATTTTCTATACTTTATATGTAAGTGAATTAATTAATAGAAGGTGATATTAATTTTAGAACAATTTGACGGAAGTAACAAAAAAAATTAAACAAAAACGAGCACCCGGTATATTTAGTTATGTATAACGTGTAGTAAATTAGTAAATTATATACTCAGTGACAAAGAAATTGCAACACCAAGAAGGGGTTGGAATTTCCGGATGAAACTTGATAGGAATATTCATATATGTTATAGTAATAAATGATCAAAATTTGGAAGGAAATCTTTATTAGTTAAACAAAATTTTATAATAATTGTTAATAATGTGTGTCGCGGTCTCTCTGATTTCCACATACATTTACACGCCGAGGCATTCATTGAATAAGGTGGTTTATCTCGTCTTGGGGTATTGCCTCTCATGTAAGTTGCACCTTATGTCTTAAGGCCTCCAAAGTCAAAGGAGGACGCTGCCCTTTATGGCCCATACGTGTTCAATAGGTGAAAGATATGAAGATCTTGGAGGCCAGGGCAATAGATGAATCTGGACCTGCTCAAAGAAGTTCAAGGAAAACCTTACTACACGTGGACGTGCATTATCTTGCTGGAATAATGGATCTACGAGCTCTTGTAAGTATGGCAGAAGATGTGTTCCAACCACCTCCGAAATATACCGTTGTGATGTCATATTGCCTCGAATGAACACCATGGGAGACCTGCTGCCATATGTAACCGCACCTCAAACCATAACACCCACAGTGCGGTGTACGTGCCTCTCAACTTTAAATCGAAGATTGCGTCGTTCACCCTGTCTTCTTCTGACTTTCATACAACCGTCGTGCATTCCTAAACAAAATCTAGATTCGTTAGTAAAGACAACACGATGCCATTGAAGATTCCAATGATATCGTTCATTGCACCATTGTAACCGTTGCTGACAATGTTCTGAAGTCAAAGAAAGCACAAGCTGCGGACGATATGATGTTAACCCAACACTTTGGATTCGGCGATAAACTGTTTTAGGGATTACAAGGCGACCTTTTTCATAAAACCATTGGTCACCAACTCCGCGGGTAGAGGAAAATCGTTCTCTAAATGTCAGTTATCTTAAGCGTTCTTCTCGAAGCCCCGGTTTCTCTTTTACGATATTCTTGGCCATCTTCAAACCATGCACGACACATTCGCATTATAGTAGAGCGATTTAAATTTACACAGTTAGCAATTTCCCTAAATGAAGAACCAGTTTCGCGTAAACCAATAATTCGACCTCAGTCAAATTCGCTTAACTGACGGTAATATCCTCGTTGCCATACCCTAGGCATGATCAAACAACAAAAAACGTTAACAAAGGAACAACAACCAAAATAATGTTAATTAACAATGAAAAAGAACAACAAATCGTACGAAAAATACAGACTGAAAAAGTTAGCAAAAAATTATAATAACTGTCAAATGTGACGTTATCACATTACCAGTCGATCTCAAAAATTAATTAATTATTACTTAATGTCAGCCCAACAGATATAACAACTTTCATTAAGAAATTCCCACTCCTTCTAGGTGTTGAATTTCCATGTCATTGAGTCTATTTATGTATTTTAATGTTAACATTTTTAATTTACATTAATTTTCTATCTATTTTATTTATAGGAAACAAAATCGATAATCTAATGAAATTGTTGACGCAATCAAAATTAATATTAGTTATAATTGCACAACATAATAAAAATTTATTCAAAATACGTTAAAATGAATTTTTATTAGAAGCAAAGTAAGAAAACCTTGTAAATAACTTTATAGCCTAAAAGTGGGATTTATCATTTAAGTAAGCAAATCTTTCAAAGTGGTGCCTTTTAACAAAGTAAAAGTTTCTAGGGTCTACTCGATAGAAACTTGTTTCCTGACCATTTCAAAAAGCACGGTATTTGAAATTTACCTAAAATGCTTCTTTGATTGACAACTAGGAATTAGGAAACTTTTACTAATTATAAAGCCTCCGAATTTGAAAAATATCACGTTTGGCTAATTTGTCAGTACAACAAAATAATGAACTTTGTTATTTAAAAGTGATTCGTCAAATTCAAACGATACCTGCAGTTATTGGCCAGTTTAAAATAACCTGAAGGGTAATGTACATAAAAACTCGAAACAGTCCTTAAACAAGGCATTTTCACGAGAAGTAAGCGGTATTAACGTGTATGAATAAGTCTAAAGCCGTGCTTAGTTAAGTGATGCAAATCTGCCGTGACTAAGTTTTACGTCTAGTTTAGTTGCCGGTAAATTAAAGACAGCGGCAGGTTCCATTATTTTGATCCCATCCTTCAGGAAAAATTAGAACAAACACTTCAATCCTGTCGTTTTGAAAAGTTTGGAAATAGTAATATCGCTAAAATAAAGAATCACCTTCAACAACAAAAGCAAGACAACCACAAGGTCAGTAAATTGAAAATTATTACGCGAGTAATGAAAATACAGACCATTTTATGAAACCAATATTTAATAAATCAAATTCGGGGCATTACCTTTATGTTGTTAATTAAGTAAACTAATTGTTATGATTTAATCTTCTGTATCCTAGGTCGTAAGTGTCTTTACGCGAATTATTTAATCGATTAGTTAAAATAATATAATTTGTAAGTAGGTTAAATAACAGTTGATACCAATAATCCTTTTGTTAGGAAAAGCAGGTATAAGAGTACCTTTCTTTGTAAAATTACTGTACTGGTTGTGACAACATAGATTATTTACATTTAGGTTTAGTTAAAATAATATTACGTAAACGATTTTATTTTAATTTTGCGATCCTTATAGATATCACATTCTAGATCAAATTTTGTCTGAAATATACATTTTTGTTTATATGTAATAAATAATTTTCGAAGGTTTAATGTGTTTGTGTTAATTGGTTATACTTGAACAGAGTAATAATTAAGTTAGTTAAAGACTAAATAAGTCAGTTAGTAAATTTAAAACTGCGGAAACAAAACAAGAATTGAGCTCGTTTGCAGATAAGTTACGCTCGACCATAATAAATTCAACATAAATCACGTTAATTAATAATTAACGGCTAGCGGACGAAAAAAATGTTTAATTTTTAGGTTTCACTTTGGACGAGCGTTTCTTCTCGTTATTAGTATATTAAGTGCTTGCATCGTTTATAATTTGCATTTTACTTAGTAATTTTACAAATTGTTTATCAACTAAAATTAAAACATTTGACAGTTTGTCAGTACACTAAGGAAAACTAGGTGAATATTGTTTAACTTACGTTGTTATACAGAAAACAAATTTTAGAAGTTGAGAAGACTGCCACTGCACATTTCTAGTCGTTTTCTGCATTTTATGTATAGAAATCCGCTACTAATGTTAATTTTGGAATTTGTGGTAAGTTGGTTACAGAAATATCTTGGACGTATTTTTAACAGTACTTAAAACTGGCTAACACAGTAGGCGCAGTGGCTAAAAGAGGCTGTATTATTCTGATGCTATACACATTATTTAACGAACATCACTGGCGATATAAGTCATAGTTCGCTCTTAAAGTGAAATTATATTTACATACATTAATGAATATAATTGGTTATGACGCGACAAGAAGTAATTTGATCCTTCATAAACACAAGAAATTCGTATTTCTTACTTTAATTACAATTCACAGTTTAATGTAGAGTAGACTGGTCCGTATTTGTAATTAATTTTTATACGGAATTTTGCAAGTAAAATTCACAGCAGGTCATTTAGGCACCCTACGTCTGAAGAATATGAAACTGAATCAAAACTCGAATCACATAATTTGTAACTAGGTAATTGTATCAAATTTGCTAATTAAATATACGTGCTAGGTAAACATTCTCATTATTGCTATTTTCAATTTTTTTAGTGCACTAGTGTTGGTATCGATGTGCGAAGTACCTTACATAGAAGAAGCGATGGCAATATAGTAACCTGCGGAGATTAATGAAAGGAGAAGACTATAAAGAAGGGTTGCTCGCATAAAAGAACGCTAAAGAAAATATCTAGAAATACAAATTCCTGAATGAAAATTTGATGCGAAATTATTAATTGTGCTTTTATTAAGAATTTTCTTATACCAGCTTATACTACAGTATAACATTATGTTTCCTTCTGTTACACTTTGTGTAACCTAATAAGATACTTTTCAAGTAAAAGCTCCTAAAACCAATAAGTTGTAAGTAATTATAAATCATATTAGAATCATCTATTTCAAAATGGAAAACAAACAACGAATGGAACTTTATTTAAGTATCTGATAACTATTATGATATTTTAGTATACAAACTAAAAAGAAAAAACCTAATGGAAAGTGCAAAGTTAATACTCGCATAAAAGGTTTTTGACAGCGGCACGACAAGTGAATTTATAGGAATAAATTGGCATGATCTAAACATATTGATATAATAAAAATGGAAATAAGTGTTCAGTAAAAAGGAGTAGAAGCCACCCTAGAAGAAAAAGATGGAGTAACACCCTAGCATTAGTTTAAAATGAGATAAAATATTGAGGCAAACAAGCTAATAGCGTAGACATGTTTTATAATTTTGCCACAAGTAATGAAAAATGGAATTAATGTTAAAAATACAGGGTGTAACAAAGATGTGGCTGGTTATATACAGGCGGCTTCTACGAGTAAAAATAAGGAAAAAAGTTTATATAAGCGTATGTCCCATAATGGTTAGTTACCCAATTATACCAGTGAATATTTGAATTCCATTTTATTGTGCATAATTTATACAGAATGACGATTTAGTTATAATTTTACAACATACTTTGTCTTTAATTTCAAACAAATTATTGAGATAAAAATGTAAACATTACATTTTAAGCGTTGACGCGTTTGACTAATGATCTTAGAACCTTTTGTGCATTTTAATTGTTTATTTTAATTAATAAAATTTGATTAGAAACAATGAAGGCTAAGATATACGTTTGAAGTGGTTGTTTATCTGTATAAGGATCAGAATCTACTACGCATTTAGTTTAGTCAAAATTATCTCTCTCCTGGTTGGAGTGTAAGTCAAATAAAAGCACGTGCACGTGCTCCGATAATTTGGAGATTATTGTTTCTAGCATTACCTGTTTTTATAAAAGTAACGTGTAATCAGCGCTAGTAAACTTATAAGGAAATCACATGGTAGTTGGCGCCACTGATTTCAAAACGAGGACGAACTCTACGTCAAAAAGTGTGAAATACAATTATTACTCAAATAAAATTTGACCAAGATCGGCTTTACCGGCGCAATTATAGAATACTGAGAATTTCTTTTTAAAAGGAAACGTAGTTGTCATCGTACTCTCACCAGATAAGGTCAATACCACCGTTGTAATGAACATTAAAGACTATGACGAAAAACTCCTCACAGATGCCACATATCAACCGATTACGACAGACCTCACTACATATCTGGAAAAGAAAACCAGACAAAATAAAAACAAGTAGAATGAAAGAAGAAGTTCAAATACAAGTTATTCCAATATAAAAGGCGCTAAGATGCCCAAAACTATATGGTTTATCGAAAATACATAAAGAATGGGCTCCACCTAAGGCCTACAGTGAGCCAAGAACTGGCAACATACCTGGACAAACAACTACAGCCCCACGTCGAAGAAGAAGAAGAATACTACATAAAGAACGCAAGCCACTAAAGGACGAATCTGTTCAGCCAGACCACCTATTAGTCAGCTTCGACATGGTATCATTATTTACCAACATAACAATAGATGTATTTCTGGAAATAATAGAAAGAAAATACCAACCACCTCACCATATCATGGAATTAACAAAGCACTGCCTGGAACATACATATTTTATATACTAAGAACAACGCTATAAACAAATAGCAGGAGAACCCATGGGCTCTCCACTATTTCCAGTTATTGCCAACTTATTTATGGAAAACCTGGAAAAGCGCGTACTAAAAACCGCAACTCATAAATCCAAACCGTGGCTACGATACATAGATGACACCTTTGTGATTTGAACTCACGGAAAAGACAAACTCAATGCTATCTTAGAACGTCTCAATGGTTCACATCAAAAAATTAAATTCACCACGGAAGCAGAAGAGAATAACCAGCGCCCATTCCTATATGCGCTTATAACAAAAAGAAAAGACGGAACCATTGCCCACACGGTATATAGAAAGCTTACGCATACTAATAGATATTTGAACGCTCAATCAAACCACCATTCAGCCCATATACACGCCATAGTGAACACACTAGTGACCAGATCTCAAAGTCTCGCTGGCGCAGAACACTTAAATGACGAACTTACTACACTCTGGATGGCGCTACACCAAAGCGGATTTACAAAAAAAATATCAAAAGGGCTCTAAAAGAAAAACCAAACACAACTACGAATAAAGTAAATGAAAAACCAATTGCTAAAACTTATTTGCCTTACGTAAAAGGAACCACGGATAGAATAAGCAGAATCTTAAACAAATATAATATAGAGACAACTTTCAACCCTCACAGAAAAATCTCTACAACCCTGAGAAATCCTAAAACCAAAATATAACTAGAGAACTGAGGAGTTTACGAAATCTCCATGCCGTGACTGTGAACGATCATACATAGGACAAACTAATAGAAAGATCAGTGCGAGACGAGATGAACATAAAAATAGCGTAAACAAGAATGATAAAACATCATCACTAGAACAAGATGTAAATACAACATCGCATTCGATTGACTTTGGCAATACTAAAATAATCGCAAACATCGAACAATAGAACAAAAGCATAATAAGAGAGGCTATCGAAATAGAAAAACGACCAAATAACCTTAATACATGTCATGACATACAAACATTACCAATAGCATGGAAACCATTACTAAAACCTCATACAAAAATAAAAACAGAGGAAAAGTGCAAAAAGAGAAAGTATACAAAATCCGCCATGCATAACAACTGGACCAATGATGCGGTGCTGCATGAAGAACGTTCGTCAGAAAAGTAAAAGTATCGAAGTACCTATGTAAAGCTCGACCAACGGTGAAAAAATCAGTTCTAAACGAATAACCAGATCAAGAACTACAGCGAAAACCTGAAAATGGCAAATGTGAATCTACCGAAACGTCGTCACAAAGGTCCTCTTCAGAACAAACAAAGATTTAGGCGAGGGAATACCCAGAAAACTAGTTTTATATATATTAAATTTTCGCAGGCATTATATGTTATGGTTGACTTCCGGGTGTCAGCCTGCGGTAATGTCCTTCGATTCTGAAAAGAGCCGTTTGTTTTTGGACGTTTTGGTAGAATTCTATCTACCATTTTCAAGTATTCGTATGACATTGTCGATCTTATTATAGCGATCGTACTGGTGTCGTTTGGCACTGGTAGGCCTTTACATACATTTTATGGCTGAGTGCGCTTGAGTATAGGTTTTTTACTCTATTACAGGTTATTGGTCGTGATGTACATGGAACATTGCAAAATGAAGTTTCGTCGCTTTCTTTGTTTGCCTTTGTTGTTGTAGACTGAACCATAATCGGTTTCCACACTATAGGACGTGCAATAGTTAAATAATGGGACTGATGTGAAAAAAATATCACTTATGTTTTTAGTCATATTTAGTGTAATATCCTACAAAGTAGTTCCGTTCTACTTGTACACACTTACTCCAGCGCTTATGCCACTGCTGGTAACATTTCTGGAACTCTTTTTTAGAATGTCCTCCAAGACCCTCGTCACAGCTTTTTGGACATCTTCTGTTGTTTGAAACCACCATTTTGACTCTTGGAAATAGAAAAAAGTCGCATGGAGTAATATCGGGTGAATAAGGTGGCTATGGTAGTACTGAAATGCGTTTTGAGGTTAAAAATTGCTGCACAGACAGTGCAGTATGGGATGGCGCATTATTGTGATGAAGAATCCAATTATTAGCAATGTTTGCACGGACACGGAGAACTCATTTTTGAAGTCTTTCTACAATTTCTATGAAGAAATATTGATTAATTGTTTGACCAGGAGGCACCCACTCTTTATGAACAATGCCCTTGGAATCTAAGAAGCACACAAGCATGCGTTTCACTTTTAATTTTGACATGCGAGCTTTTTTTGGTCTGGGTGATCCTTTTGAACACTATTGCGAACTTTGACGTTTTGTTTCTGGATCCTACAGGTAGAACCAACTTTCATCACCAGTAGTAATACGACTTAATAAATCTAAATTGATTTCCACTTGCTCTAACAAATCGATTGCCACATTTTTCCATGTTTCTCGCTGTTGGTCTGTGAGATTTTATGGGACCATCTTTGCACAAATTTTTCTCATACCCAGATTTTGAGTTGGTATTTGACGAACAGTTTACCGATTGATGATGAGTTCTTGTGCCATCATTTTAATGGATAATCTTCGATCAGATCGTACGATTTCACGCACTCTGTCCATGTTGACATAAGTTCGTGAGGTAGATGGTCGTCCACTGCGGTTTTCATCTTCAACATTCATTCTGCCTTCACAAAATGTTTTATGCCAACGAAAAACTTGAGCTCCTGACAACCTCATTTTCAAAAGCCTTCTGAAACTTACCGTAAGTTGTCTTCGCATTCTCGCCCAATTTAACACAAAACGAAATGGCATACCGTTGCGCAATATTTCGCGATTCCATTTTTGTAACGATAGACAAAAACACGTGTTCCCTTATTACAGCACAACTCACGACTGAGCAGCCGCATCAATGTGCGGCTTGGACAAGAAGTAGCTTAGAGATCAAGGTAAAAGATGAAGTGCCTGCGCAAGCTGCATGGTTGCCACATCTTGCAGAAAAAATCAGTCTCATTACTTAATTGTAGTACCTCGTAGGTAATTTTAGGGTATCATCCCTTGTGCTGAGATTGTCTGGACGTTTTTCTATTTCGATTGCTTGACTAGTTCTTCGTTTAGTTAGATGTTCTAAATTGGCCACCACCTTGGTATATTCGAAGTCAATAAAGTGTGAGGTGGTGTTATATGTTGTGCTAGTAATGAGGTTTTTCTCTCTTTTTCACTGCATTTTAGTGGTCTTCTCGTCCCACGCTGATTCTTCTGTTAGCCTGTTTCACATATGAACGGTTACAACCACCGCATGTAAACTCCTTGCCTTTCTAGGATGATTTTTGTTTTGGGATTACGGAGAATAGTGTTGATCTTTCTGTGTGTTTTAGAAATTGTCTCGATTTTGTGTTTACTTAATAGTCTACTAATTTTGTCCGTAGTTTCTTTCACATTAGGCAAACAAGCTTTAGCAGCTGGTTTTTCTTTTTCCCTATCAGAGGTTGGTTTATGTTTTCCTCGGTAAATCCGTTTTGTTTTAGAGTTATATTGACAAATAGAATAAGAAAAATGTATCCACTAATAGAACAGTTATTTACTTCATAATTATGGGATAAAAAATTCTTTTTCGATATTTCAACTTAATCCATACATTTTAAAATGCCTTATTTTAAATACACTGAAGAAATCTTTGTAACTTGAAACGTTCGCAAGTCTAATATCATTTATAAATAACATCATAAACAAACTAAAAATTTGAAATATTTATTCGTATTTTGAATATTCTTTCTACAATGACTAAATTTAGTCATTATTATTATTAAGCCAAAATAAAGATGATCCAACTATTAATTATTCAATAAATTTACAGCACAATAGACAAATTCAAATACATTCTTTTAAAAATAATATCTTCAAATTATTACTACAATAACAGTTTTAGTCAGCTGATTTCATTCATTCATAGTAAAACAACATGATGCTAAATAAATAAAGTTTCTGTGGTGTAAATACAGCACATGATTGTATGTAAGGCATTACAAACAGACCCAGATCTATAAGTAATTTTTACGCGAAAATTTGTAAAAATGTTTTGGAATTAGATTAAAATCTGTTACAGATTTGTGTTCTCTAAGAATTCTTTGTATGTCAATTAATGCTCCTTGTACCCGGTGACCTTGGATCATGAAATGGTTGTTTAATTTTTAATTTTATTTGTTAGATACTCTGTTTAAAGCAGTCTTTTTGTAAAAGTACTCTCATAACGTCAAAATCGCGATTATAAAAACTGATACAATTTCGCGCGTTTTAATGTTGTTAATATTTTAATTAAAAGGACAACGTAAAAGGCTTTAAGACTTCGCGGAGTGCGGGAAACATTTAATAATTAAAATAATTAATTATATATATAAATGTTTGTAAATCCAGTAGCTTGCCTAATTAAAAATTAGACAAACTA
>JAHWXV010795329.1:0-14301 GCA_024586415.1 Phrixothrix hirtus
AATTTTATTGAAAAAGGAAACAAATAGTTTTCGAAACGTTTAATTTTTATTAAAGTTACACAGTTTATCCAAAAATTGTTTTAATTATAAATAATATTTTAATTATTTATGAACAATTGCATATTGGTATATCTATGTACGTAAGAGAGAGTCGTGTGTTGTCTCACGCCAGATTTTTTTGTTTTATATTCTCCACCTTTTGTTACATTCTGCAGAAGTGAATGTTTATCTTTCTCTGTCTTGAATCGCTTGTTTCTGTTTCTTGAATATTCTCCCACCTTTCTTCCTCGAATAAAATTGTATTCAAAAATTGTTTTGCATCTTTGTATGCTTTTACAATGCTGCCTGAATACCTCGAGCACGCTCTGGTAGACCTAACCTCTCCATTGCTGAATCGTTTACACTATCGCTCCAGTACTTTTAGATGTGTTGTGGCATACTGTATTCTTCTCCTAGTGTGCCCTTCCTTTTTTGAATTCACTAGTAGATTTTTGATATCGTTTCTCAACTGTTCGCTGGCGAGGACTTGCATGTTGGTATTTGTTTCTTGTTCTTGAATTTCTTTTCCTTTTTATTCCACCTTTTGTTTGCTTTTCTCGGCTTCCTTCTTTGTCTCTCGTCCGTTTCTGGAATTCTTCTTCCTTCTTTGGACCGTGCTATTGGCTAGGAGATTGTTAAAGCGGATATCTAGACTCAAATATTCAAAATTATAGACTTTGGAACTTCAACATCATCATGACGACAATAACAATTCAATGTTTGCTCGAGGGTCCAAGTTGGTGTGTGTAATAAAGAACGTTAAATTACAGAGAGCGCACGAGTCTCAGCGTCCGTGTAGATGATAGACCTGTGAACTGCTAAGGTCGTAATTGCCACACTCATGGACTCACAAGCAAAATGAATTAATACGCTTCGAAAATTCGAGAATATTTATTTCGGTCTAAGTTTACAAAATATATACATTTTATAATAACCTTTATAATTGTGACGTATTATGACGTTTTATGTGGTTTTCGAACTTGTGGAATGTCTGAGTTTCATTCTTGTGTTTTGCACACTTTATGTTATTGACCTGACTACCTCCTATTTACCGTTAGTTATAAGTTTGTATATGTTTTTTTTTGCTGTGGGTGTACATATTTAAGTTTTTTCAATTGTGTTAATTCTTACTTCTAAGATATTATCTTATTCTAGTTGCCTTAATTACGTATATTTTAGTTTGCGTAATTTACGTGATACATTTGCGACATATGTTTGTGCCTTTAAATCGCTTTCTATAATCAACACATTCACGTCTATTCAATTACATGATATTGCAAGCGGGCTTTCATCTGCATTGACCTTATTTTACCTACTAATTGTATTCCCTTAAATAGTACATTCGATTAATATAATTTATGTCCTTAATCTTTTTATCTCAAAATTGATCTTTTAAGATAATCCTTAACATATAGAGTTTTGAATCACACAGACGTCTTTAAACAAAAGCTCATGCTTATACTATCGAACATTTACTCTACGTTTGATTGGCTTAGTTTCATTCCGTTTTGTTTATTTACATTAACCACGCTTACGTATGCAATTTTTGTGACTTATAATTTTGAATTTCAATTTCTGATTGCTAATAACTGTGTTGACGTAACAATGCATTTAAATTAGTTTACTATGTTTACTTCGATAGTTATTACACAGATTGCGGAAAATATAATATTCAGGGATATAGGATATTTAGGAAAAGGGGGTACACAATTTCACTAGTAACATACGTTTCAAACGGAACATAAAATGTCTACAGTTATTTATCACTATTGTTCGTTATGCAATTACCAGTAAGACCGGAAAAAATGATTTTGTTTTCCAACTGCTTTATGATTTCCTTGTTCAATAAAAGTGAGTTTCTTACAGGTATATACGAGGTACTTAAATTTCTTGTGCTCATATTAGCGTATACTATTAGTTTACTATTAGCGTTAATCACTACTGTCATCCTATAGTTAAACCGAGTATTCGGTTGTTGCCGACATTAACTTTTCGTTTAACTATATGACTTTCTGCGTTTCAACGAACATCTACCTTAGTACTATACCTCTCTGTTTGTCTTGAGTGTATAGTGGATAATATAGATAAGATCACGACATTATCGCCTTGTGCTGGCTAAACGGCGTGGCGACGTAAATATATTTCTTCCGTTCCTTCTGAAGATCTGCCATCGTAACCATATTTACTAGTTACCTTCGACCTACGGCCCCCGATGAACAACAAGCCGATCGGACAACCTTCAACTAGTTATCTTGCGCCGCCTTTTGTTCATAATAGCGAACTGCTCATAACGTGATTTGATCAAAAGATATGTAACAATTGCTTATTATAGTTGAGGCATTTCTTGTTCAGTTATTGAGTTAATTTGGAACCTGCTACGTTTTAGTTTTTTGTTTCTTTTCTGCTAATTAATAATTATTTTTTATTTTGGCAGCGTTTAACCCCATACTTAGATTTTTGATATAACTAATTATCATTTCATTAGTGTTCCATGAAAGCCCGGTTAACTGTAATTTTTATCATCGCACAAATTAACTTTTCGCCGCGGTCGTGCGTTTTATTGTACTGTAATTTAGCAAAATATAACAATTAAATGAAGCTTAATTCATAGAGAGGAAGGTAGAGGAACAGATTGATGTTTGACTGACGAGAAATGCAACACAGAACATTTTAACCTCAACCTCCCAAAATTGCAACTGGAAACTGTCAAATGAATCAACTTTCAATGAATCCAAATGTTTTTGTTTTTAAGCATCCCTAGCCTACTACTAACAATTAACAGAACAGCCCTCGTATTTTAAATTATACAACTGTACGAAAATTAAATACATTTTTAAAAATTTGTGCACAGCTGCTTGGAGGTACCAAACATGTACTGAATTTGGATTTAGTATAACAATGACTTCAAAGCAACAACCGTTCAATGACAACACATCAATAATAGAAGAAGACCTAGAATATTGTTCATATTTTGGAAAAATGTAAGTTTCATTAAACAAAAGAAGTAAGTGATAAAGGTATCCTGTTAACCATTTCAGATTCACATTTGACCTCCTTCAAAAAGGCATTGAACGGATCAATCGAGTATATGGATCAGTAGATTTAAAAGTAACCAAAGTTGTCAGTGTGCATGGAGCTCAAGATCCTTGGCATAAATTAGGGCTTTACCAACAACATAGTGAAGAAGCCCCTGTCATATTAATACCAGGTATTTAAATACTTGTTGCCTTCAATTTTCTCTTATTTTTACAACTTTCACATTTTTACCTACATGACAACTTATATGTTTATTGATAGTTGCAATCAATGTGCTTGAAATTTCTGTTCATTCTAGCATATAAGAACGCATTATTTTAAATTTTTAACGGAAAGGTCCAAATTCTAACGAAAGTTTTTTTTAATTCTGTGGAAATCTCGGAATAGATGTTTTTTTCAAAAGTACCATTTTAAATTAACCGAAAGATTAAGAAAATAAAAAGATACTGTCAAAAATGAACGTTTTTTATGAATAAATATAAATAAGAAGTTACCATAGAAGCGTAATTATCAGTAAGTCAAAATGTACCAGGCTGCATCTCTAGTGTTGAAGAAAACATTTTCAGCTACCGCAGAGGTAACATATTTTAAGATTTAGGATGAGTATTTAACTTATTTAGCTACTGCTTAATCAAAACGTTTGAAGAGAAGAGAAAATCAAAGTACTATTACGTTTCCTCCATGAAAAACCATTAAGTTGTTTTTCTCATCCATGTTGATTTTTCCACTTTAATTTTCATTTTTTTGATTGTCCAAATTGTGTCGCCCATAGCACTATGTGCCGCTGAATCGTGAACAATGAGAAAAGTAGACAAGAATAAAATCAAATCGTTCAAAACATGATTCTAAAGAAAAATAGGAGTTTCGTGAACATCATGTCAAGCTAACGAATCCATACACCATTTTAATATTATTTTCAATGCAAAGAAGATTCTGCAATTTTTGAGTCATATTTCCCAGAGATCAGAAGATAGTCTGAAGAACCCATAGCAAACGGTAAGGAAGAAAGAAAAATGTTGAGAATCAGATCACCTACGCCAGCATCAACTCAGAAAAAACTACAACTAACACGTCAATCGCGACCTCTAAAAAGGAAGAAATACGACACGAGACAGAGAGAGGGCAAATTCTTCCAAAACTGTTTCTAAAAAGTAAAAATTTCTGTTCTGGATTAGGTGAGCCTACCAAAACTTAAATATCTTTTTCATTAATAGCAAAGAGTTTGTAAGTGCAAAAAGATTTCTGATGTAAAAATTGATAAACAAATGCAGGTTAATTAAAATTCCGATAATCGTGATTCGTGATTCGTGATTCTAGCTTTAAATCTACTTATTTTTTAAACAAGACATTTTTTAGGGACATCTCATTGCGCTGATCAAGTGGTCTATGATGATGAACCGTTACAGCTCACTAAGGCAAAAACCAGAGCTAAGAAAATAATGGAAAAATGGTTAAGTTGATCTCTCATGAGCATTGCATTTATTATATGTTTTATCACTTTTAAAAATATTAAGGTTAATACATTATAAAAAGTATATCACAAATGTTCAAGAATAAAATTTTTTAATTGTTATTAAATAATCTATTCAATTTTAAATAAAATGGTCTAAAAAGTCAAAAGAACCGTTCATAAAACAAATTGCTACTGTAATATAAAAATAACAGTTTCGCCTATCTCTCATAGGAAATATTACCATCAGTGTTTACGAAACTTACTCTCAAAACTTTACAATAGGCAGATCTGAACATTTCAACATATCCCAACGTACAAAACACTTTTATTTTCTCATAATCCATCAAAACACTTTTACCGTCTTTTAAAAAATATACATCCTTTTATAAGACTTTGCGTCGGTCGTTCGTTTAAATACAAGAATGTATCTAGAAAAGCCAAAATTTATTTTTAAAAAAGTCTTTATTGAAGGTAGAATGATATAAATTTCAATATACTCAAAATACTTTCTATTGGAGCTTGTACAAACGTTCTATTTCATTGTTATATTCCGATATAGTTGCGGAACTGTTGTGGTCATTCTAACGCCATAATTATGCTTCACAACAAGCCCATTATGGTTGATAGCGGTATTAGTACTGTTATGAAACGAAGTAAAGGTTTAATATCAAATTATCGTAATTGGTTGATAATTGTCGTTAACTGTGACCCCATATTTCAGGCGCAAGATCGATTTTACGAAACGAGGCTTAAGCCTGAACTGTGACAGTGCACGAGTATCGAACAAAATTATTTGTATTCGTTCAGGCATATTCAGAAAAACACTAATACACTGTAAATTTTGAGATTAATTGTGACAGTTGTCAAAGTAGGTATATAAACCGCAAAGTTTTATATACAGGGTGATTTTAAAACCTACCGACAAAGTTGGGCTATACACGCAGGGATAGTTTTAAATCAAGAAAAAAATTCTTTTTAACAAATTCCTTGCTGTTTCCATTAAAAAAAAACGCTTTTAAGTTACTGCATTAGCAGACAACTGTTGTATTGAGTGAATAAGCTATAAGCACATGAAGCAGTTATTACGTAATTCTAAGACAAACTGTAAAAAGCGATGATATTAATTTCATTCATAAGTTCGTCTTCATTTATAAACGCATGCACTTTTAAGTTATCAGAATTTTTCTGTTTTCACATGCTTTTGAACAATAGTGTCCATGCTTTTTTTGCCAAAGTGTAATAATATTTAGTTGTGTGTGATTATTAATGTAATTACATTTGGTTTAAGTTGAACATCGTATTTGTGTAATAGTGGATAAATGAACTAATTTTCAAATGACAGGCAATGTTTTTTTACTTTACAGTGAAGCGTTGTGCTAATCGAAGACTTGCACATTATTATACAACGTTTACGCGAATTATGCAAAAATGTTGTAGATCTCTAAAAAGGTAAGTGCTTCAGTCCTCATAGTATTTATCTTATGCCAAATAACAAATTGAGAAAGATTCAGGAAAATACTCTTTGATTCTAAAATCTAATACACCTATATATTTTGTAAAAACTCAGTTGTAACAGCAGCGTTGTTGTCCATATTTAATATTAGACTTTCCTAATTTCTTGCTACTCTATCTACAACTACTAGAATGTCTTAATATAAACTAAAATATTTCACTTCCGAAACTTCTTTTTGGTTACTTTTAGGTCCATTACAAAAATATTTTGAACAGGGTAAGTGTTGGCCGAAATCATTGTTAGGTTAATTTAAAATGTCAATTCTGTTGTAAACGTTTTTCATTTATTTAAATATGTAAATAGTTAAAAAGGATATGAACTCTATTGTCAGTACAAAACTCGGTGGTAAAGTGAACCCTTAAAGATAATTGGGAATATAACGCTTCCGAGTAATATGGGCCGCAGTTTCAAATAATTTTCCTGAACAACATATTTGATGCTTACAACAATAAAATCACACATGTAGTTTAGGACAAAACAGACTTATCTGGACCAATCCTATTGGATAATAAACCAATTTAGTAAATAATCTTGGGTGGTTTTCAGATTAGAATATCTACCAAATTATACCTTTTCGGAGAAAAATTTTCAATCCACATAAACTTCAAATAGCGAGGAATATGATGATCATGTTGAATTTTTGATCCTTTCCAAATTTGTGTCAAGGATAAGCAAGTTACCGTGATTTTCTCAAGATTTTCTGATTTTGCAAAATACATCTACTTTCTAATAGCAGATAGGTAGAATAAGAGGTAATTAGAAGTAACAAGGGAGAGTTTGGAGTTTTTAAAGTTAATCTGTGAATTAAAGGGCAAACAGTCTTATCTATTTACGTACTAGGAAGGGACAAATAGCAGCCTAGATTAAAACTGGTAGCAAAATATTTAAAGGATTTATTAGTCAATTTCATTGAAAGATTAATTGTACGTAAAAAGTTAATCTGTAAAAGTAGTTTTAATCAGTAGATTAATTTTTGGTATATTACTTTCTCTTACCTATATGAAATATAAATAAAAGAGAAAGTATTGTTTTCGATCAAAATTTTTGATGTCGAAATTTTAGTGGAAATACACGTTTTCGGGTCCCTTGAGTACGAAAATCATGTTTTTGGAAATTGGTTTGTGTGTGTGTGTGTGTGTGTATGTGTGTGTGTGTGTGTCTGTGTGTGCGTGGGTGGGTGGGTGTGTGAGAGTGTGGGTGTGTGTCTGCAACCACGATTGCTCGAAAACTAAAAATCCTAGAATAACAAAATTTTATATTTGAGTTTTTATCTATCGTCGCCTTTCATATTATCTAGCCGGTTTTTCATAAACTTTTCGTAAGTCGAGTAACCGGAAGTACTTTCGCCGTTAAGTCAGATTAAAATAACTATGAAAATAAAAACCCTAGCTAAATGAAAATTTGTATTTAAGAACGCAATCACCTTAGTTTGCTAGATCAAGAATTTGGTTAAAATCGGATAACTGGAAGTACCACCTTATTCCTGTCATTTTTAGATATTTTCTGAATTTTTTGTTTTTCGACATTTTCTTGAAATCGGATCTAACGATTTTTTAAAATTTATTGTATTTCTTAAGCATTTGAAACCCTTTCATATAATGTAGGCGGTTACTCAGGAAGTTTTCTGCAAATGGAGTAACCGGAATTACTTTCACTATTAACTCTGAATACAATAACTATGAAATTGAAAACCTCAATTAACTGAAAATTTAGCAAAATCAAAAATATGGCTAAATCAAATAACCGGAAATACCACTTTATTTCTGTCATTTTTAGATAATTTCCGAATTCTTCATTTTCACGGTTTTCTTGAAATCGACTGTAACAATTTTTTTAAAACTTCGTATATATCTTAGCTACATAAATTAGGTATATATTAACTAAGGAGTTTCTGTTATAATTTTTTCGAAACTCGAGTAACCGGATGTACTTGGCGTATAAGTTGTGAACAACATTTCTTAAAAAGTAATCATTATATGAAAATCAAAAACTATATTTATATTTTATATCTTCTGTACATGAAACGGCAAGAGTTTAGTCAAAATTGAATGACCGGAAGTGCCACTTTATTCTTGCCACGTCAATTTTTTGCGATTTTCTCGAAAACGTTTTTAACAATTGTTTGAAACTTGCTACGGTTCTTATGTCTTTCACGTCCTTTTACGTGAACTTAGAGGTTTTCCTAAAAAACGCGATGAAGCGAGTTATTAGAGAAAACCTCTGGAGTTGAGCAGGGTTTTACGTGTCCAGTAACTTGGATGGGTGACCGTTATAATGATCGTTCTCAAAATAAACGTAAATAATATTTTAATTATTTATGAACATTTGCATATTTGTATACCTATGTACATAAGAGAAAGTCGTGTGTTGTCTCACACCAGATTTTTTTAATTGTTTTATAAACCAATAACAGAGTAGTGGATTTTAAATAGGAATTCTAGTGTAGGATACATTTTAAGATGCAGAAGCTCAGTTTTTAATAGATAATTTAAGTGTATATGATGAAGGAAGCTTATCAAGTTTAGAAAAAAGTTGATAAAATTTTGAAAACGATAGATTTTAGTGGCATTTGAAGGATGTCAACTTAATCTTAAAGTTTTTTAAAAGTAGTATAATCCAGAAGCTATACCGGATGAGTATGTGAAGCAACACCTTTCTTTATCTTAGAAATGAAAACAGATATAAAGCTAAAATCCTAGATTTAAGATTAAAAAGTATAGTCCTATGAGGCCATAATAAAGAAATTTACTTTTCTATCTGCGTGTGACGTCTCGGACTATCAAGTTCATTTTTTTAAATGGATATCGAGGAATTTTAGAAATATCGAAAAAGTTTCCAATTTACTTTAAAATGTGGTGGACTATTTATTTTATCAAAATAAGTATTCACGTTTTATTAGATTTTCGTTTGAATAAGTATAAGTATACCAACCCCGACTGGTGTAGTGGTTAACATGTTTGCCTCTGCACCCAAGGCACGCGAGTTCAAACCCGATCGAGGTCGGTAAATTTTTCAGCAGAGAAAAATTTAAAAAACAAACTTTCTTCTCGGATAAGGAAGTAAAATCGTAGGTTCCGTGTCAATGTGATGTTTAGCACGTTAAAAACCCCTACCGGCCGTGTAATTCCTCCAGATTCGGCAAACTTCTGGTAGGCATGGTTAAATGACTGTATAACAGTTCTAGTCCAAGAGGACCAAGGGAAATTCCGCATCTGAATCCTCAGCCACAAAAGCAAACAAACAAGTATAAGTACTGTTGCTAATAAAAATGATTAAATAATACAAAGCTTTCTAAAAATAGTGGCAGTTAGTAACGTTTACACTAGTCAAATTAATAAATAAACGATTAGTTAGCTGTCAAAGCTTTGTAATAACTGATTAAAAATGGCTTCTAATCAAACATTTTACAAAAATGAATTAGTAGATACAGTTTTGTTGTTTGGCGAAGCACAATGCCGAAAAATTGGCGAAAACGAAGAATTTTTAGAGAATGTTTTATTTACAGATGAAGCAACGTTTAAAAGCAATGAAGCTCTAATTACACATAACATTTATTATTTCAGTATCCATTATCTACATTGGATGATACAAGTGAATAACCAAAGACTTTGGCCATTAAATGTTTGGGGAGGAATTGTGGGTGATAAAATTATTGAACCACATTTCCTCGACACAGCGCTGAACTGGCAAACGTACCTAAATTTCTAAAACAATAATTTTGGTGCCTATTTAGACGACATCCCATTACATTTAAGAAGAAATTTGTGGTTCCAGCACGATGATGCTCCACTACACTACGCAAGAGCTAAGAGGGGCCATTTAGATGCTGCTTTCAGACAAAGATTGCTAGGCCGGGCTGGATATGTCCATTGGCCAGCTCGTTCGCCTGACCTTACCACATGTGATTTTTTCTTATGGGGGTACATAAAAGCTATTTTTTACAAAACAACCCCTACAACAGAAGAAAATATGAAACCTAGAATAAAAATGTCTTCAGAGATATAACAACCAAAATGATCGCAAATCTTCCTGAAATTAACAAGAAGTGGTTTCCATTTTGTATCGAACAAAGCCAATTTGAACACTTAATCTAAAATAACCTGTTCATAATTTTGTTTTACTGCAACTTTCTCCAATTGCATTGTTCTTTGTGTTTTGTTTCATTTTAATAAATAATCTTAATTTCTCTGTTTTTATTGATTTAATTTATTTCATATAAAACAACGTAAATGTCTATTTTTAAAAAATAAGAAGTGCATCACATTTTAGAGACCAATTGTAAACTTTCTCGATATTTCTAAAATTTTCGATATCCGTTTAAAAATGCATTTGATAGCCTGCGACGACACACACATAGAAAAGTACCTTTCTTTGTCATGACATTATAGGACCATGCCTCTTAATCTTAAATCTAAAATTTTAGCTTTCCATCTTTTTCCATTTTTACAATAAAGTGGGGTGTTGCTTCACAGACTCACCAGGTATAAGGCACGCGGTCTTGGGAGAGTTTAGTTAGTAAAAGATCATGATTTAGTAAAGTAATAAAACTGCGCTTTGTGAAAAGTGTGAATAATTAGGAAAGATTGTATCTGCGACCACTTTGTTTCACAATATTTAAACCCATTGTGAAGTATGGATAATAATTAGTTAATTTGAGAACGTAACGACATAGCAGCATTAAATAAAGCACAGACAATAAAAATAAAGGTTAGTTAAGCAATAACACAAAGTTACCTTAGTTTGTGCGTGTTTATAAAAAGGATACTTTTTAAATTGGATTAACTCTATAAAAGGTACTGTTTTCCTTTATATAATTATAGACAAGTATCGTATGCTTGTTAGGTGAATGTAGACCAACTATCAATGTTTTTAAAATCATTATTCGGTTACAAATAACGAGATTTGAAAATAATTGGAACTTACAGTATAGTAACGATCTTAAAGTTTAGGTACTACTGAAAGAAATGGTTGCAACCTACAAAACCAAATTTGTATTGAGCCATTTAAATATCAAATAGATTACCGAAAAAGGATCAACAATCAGCTCAATTTGAATTGAAGTGCGCTGAGATGTGAATAATTTGCTATTCCTAAAAGGTAAACTTATTTCAATAATTAATTAGCCTATAACTTCTTAATTTAATTTACCTATAACAAGAAGAAAATAATTTATCAGTCCATTATTATTTGGAAACAACCGTAGCTGAAGGATGCCAGTAGCACAGGTATTTTTTGTTTTCTTCACAAATAACCAGAGATGTTATGATTTTTAAAAGTGGTTCTTCAAGGTGGTGACAAAATTATAAATAAAATGTTCCCTGATTTCCCTATTTTCCAGAAAACTTTAAAAAATTTCCCTGATCTTTTAATTCACGTTTAATAAAGTTGAAAAAACGTTACTTTTCTATTTTTTGTAAATATAATATTATTTACCTAACCAGTAATCAATCATTACTAATGTAAGTAACATTAAATAATTAATAATAATTATCCAGGGTGTCTTTAAATTAAAAAGAACTACCTTAACAGTAAATTCATCTCATGTTAGCACCGAAATTAATAATTCAATAATCACGCTGTTCTCTAACATTAGAAATTTAAACGAACTACCATTTAATTGAAATTTATAAATAATTTGCTGTAATATAAAATAACCAGTAATACTAAGTTAAACTAAGTTATAAGTGCTCCGTAATAAACTGATCCTGAGTAATTAAAATAAGTGTAAAATAAATAAAACTTCAAAGCTATGGGATGTAAAATGAAATTATGCAAGATCCATTTTACATAGAAACTCTTGGGGTAAAAATGCCGCCAAAGAGAAGTACTGTTTGCCGACGTCATAAAAAACAACCGGGGTTGAAGCATTGAAGCACTAAGGAAAAAATACACGATTAGAACGGAAATTTAACGTTTGCCATCTCAAACACGAAATCAAGAATTTAAAATTTGGAAGCTGCCTATTGGGTAATAGGAAATAGCGGAATGGGGTGTCCAAATGACAGAACACACAATAAGAGTCATCTTTTCTTGTTTACGTTATTGTATTAATCAAGCGAACTAGCCGAATTTGGATCCGTTGAAGTTATAAATCTAAATTTCAACTTAACTTGTGGCACGTATGGAAGATCATGTTATTAAAAAGCGCTGAAGTTAGACAAGTTAACGTAAGTGTAATTTTCATAATATAAAAAGGGGAAAATAAATTCAACATTCAAACTCGCTACCGTAAAGGAGTACCGCTAGTTTAAATGGGATATTTAAAGGAAAGATAGACAGACTTTTAAGACAGACTACCTGGAATAGAATAGTCCGAAGGAAGCCTAATTATTTTAAATCGAAAATAATGCAAGCGCAACTTAAACTGTAAGTATATTTATCAAACCGTTTTATAAACTTAAATAGCAAATAAAATCAAAGGCGCTTCTTACTTGTAAATTTAACTTTTCAATTCTGTTTTAATTTGAATAAATACTTTTAAAGAAGTAGAAGTTCTTTCTCAAATGCAAACAATAACATTGAAGTAAATACTTGTTTACAGTCTGTCATAACAGTTTGTATAGAGAAGTAACCGAAAGAGGTAGTAAATATTAAATGTATATAGCGTAAAGCTTATGTTTCTTACTTAGTGAAATATAACAAAGTCGTTAATCATATAATATTGGTGAGATCGATGAGGTCTAAAGTAACTATTTAAATAGAAAGATTATGTTAATTTTCTTTTTGGGTAAATAAGAAACTGTAAAATTTAGAGTCCGTTATTTGGTCTACCATATCCCACAATAAGTGACTGACCGATTGTAAGTTTCTAGCAACATAAATTGGTTGATATACAATGTGCCTTATATACTAGAATCACTTCCGCAATGAGATATTAGCCCCATCGAAAATCTATGGGAAAAGTTGGCAAAAAGAGAGTAAATATCAAATTTCTAATGCCTATCAGTTTCAATCGATTTTATTACAAGAATAGGTAACCATGGGAAACCAAATAAATTGGTACATTCCCTTCCAAGACGTAATAAAAGCAAAAATCAATCTTACAAATTATTAATTTGTTATTAATAATGGTTTTAAAAGTAATTTTTGCAGTTAAATTGTGTATATGTACGGACACTTTTGCGAATTGCTTTTATGTTTAGTGTTATGTTTTTGTTTTTTTTATGAAACTAAATTCGGTGTTTCCCAAATTAAGGTGTATATTATTTTTATAGTTAATAAATTAATTTTTGAAATAAATCACTGTAAATATTGGATGAATCCTTCTCTAAACAGTAAAACTCAAATACAACGTTATAGTGCACTGTGCATGGAAATTTTTGCAGGCGACTCTATATATAATCAGAAACGAAACCTAATGTACAAATATTTCGCCGGAGATTTTTAAATATACCTAAGAAATGTACCACAAGGTGTAAATTTTGTAAACAGATTGGAAAATAAAATACACGCTATTATTTTAACTATTTATTCTAGGCAAATTCCTGACTTTTAATAGTTTTTGTTAATTTCCGTGATTTTTCCCTGCACTTAATATTTCTCTGAGTATTCCTGGTTTTCCAGGTCTGGTGCCACCCTGTTCTTGTATTGTAAATAATTTTCAGAGTACATTAAATAATTTTGAATGAAAAAATATTGTGAGCATAACTGTTTTTTTTGATGATATGCTTTGTATTAAATTCCCTAAAGTCATTATTTAAACAAGTGTTTTTAGTTTCATAAATTTTATTTTGGAACCTTTTTATATTAAAAATATATTGTGCACTTATAAATCGTTTGTTTGAAAACGTAACAGTAGCAAATGGTAAATAAGTTGCAAGAAAGAATTTATTTACCCCAATCAATAAATAAATGCGGGTGACTAAATATGTGACGTCGATTTGTGAAATAACTAACAAAATTTAACATTGATTTTTTGATTATTTTTAATGCCTAAGAATTTGAATTATTTTATTGCAAACATATTGCTATATTTTTTTTAAAATTTTGAAATTTGATGTGACAGCTACGCCACCTATAACATGACTAAATCTTCTGTGAGTACCGAGGTACTTTGTTTTGCCCGGCTAAATTTTGAGACTCTATAAAAAAATCAAACACTCATGGTAACGCCTTCTTACCAACTCTTTGCTTTGACGTTCTCAGCAGCCCCTGTTTGTGCACTGCTACAATCCTATAAAGATTAAATCAAAACTTTCTTTGGTTTTCGTTATTTAAACAACGATTCTGACTATTTCAAATGCAATTTTTTTAACCTAAG